>JAZKJV010000784.1:1755000-1821843 GCA_037367405.1 Ottelia alismoides
TATGTATGTATGTTACGTATGTATGTATGTATGTTACGTACGTACGGTACGTATGTACGTACGTACGTATAGGTACGTATGTATGTAGGTACATACGTACGTATGTCGGTAGGTATGTATGTATGTGTATGTATGTATGTATGTATGTAGGTATGTATGTATGTAGGTATGTAGGTATGTACGTACGTATGTACGTAGCTACGTACGTACGTACGTAGGTATGTATGTACGTACGTACGTACGTACGTATGTATGTAGGTATGTATGTACGTACATACGTACGTACATACGTCTGTATGTATGTATGTAAGTATGTATGTATGTATGTATGTACGTATGTATAGGGGGTGATAAATCTCAGATTTATCAGCTTAATTCATTATATTTATCTCTCTTACTTAAGTTAGTAATAAAATTCATTGACTAATTAACACTAATTTCTAAATTGCGTATTGTATATAATTGACACTAAGTATCCTATATTAATATAACTCAACTATGGTTAGGGTTGGCTATTGAGTCATGGCTCGATGAGCCAGGCTCGGGCTCGTCTCATAAGGGCTCGCGAGCTTGGCTCATTAAGCTATTGAGTCGAGCCCGAGCCAGTATTTTTGGGCTCGATAGCTTACTGAGCCGAGCCCGAGCCGAGCCCTCTTCAGCTCGATAACTCAATAACGGGGCTCGATAAGGAATATATATTCTATTTGTGAATTTATAATGATGTTTATTTTTACTTGTATTAGTTTTGCAACATTGTTAATTGGTGGATTATGTGTTTATATTGTTTGTGTAACAACAATTTTGGGTGGACTATGTTATATACTTAGATTTTCTACCTTTTGTCTATGTTAATCTAGGTTATAGTGAGATATTTATTATTTTTTTCTTTTTTATTAACAAGCAGAATGTTACACTATATATTATAATTTAACTTTTATTTACAACTCGGATGGTGGCCTACTGGTAAGGTGGACGATCTTTAAAAAGGAGGTCTCGGGTTCGAGCCCAAGCAAAACACTTTCTCACCAAAAAACACATATTTCCTTAACGAGCCTGAATAGGCTCGAGCCCAGACCAGGCTCGATAAGAGGCTCGGGCTCGATAAAGGGCTCGGCTCAAGACTTATCGAGCCCGATCTGGCTCGATAAGGGCTCGAGCCCATCGAGCTCGAGCCCGAGCCAGCTCGGTTGGGCTCGATCGAGCCCGAGCCCAGCCCTAGCTCGGCTCGTTAGGCTCGATAGTCAGCCCTAATTATCGATAAAGGGCTCGGCTCAAGACTTATCGAGCCCGATCTGGCACGATAAGGGCTCGAGCCCGAGCCAGCTCGGTTGGGCTCGATCGAGCCCGAGCCCAGCCCTAGCTCGGCTCGTTAGGCTCGATAGTCAGCCCTAACTATGGTGTAATATTTTATTTATTCATTTATTATTAGAAATCAAATAAAATTAGAATAAAATTATGTATAAATAAATTAACATAAAAGAAAATAAAAATACAAAAAATAAGTAAAAGAAAATTAAAGAAAATTATTCTATTTGGTTTTTATTAGTTTTTAATTTTTATCTAGGTATAGATGATCTCTGATCTCTTTGACTTCTATATGAAAGTTGTAGATCTCATCGAGATCTACAACGTTCATCTTCATGACTTTTCTAAATCCTTTTCTAACTAATTCTTTTTGAATTAAGTATAATTTTTCTAATTTCTTCAATTTTGATTGGGCCACGTGGCATTTCCAGATCGTGCCATGTGGCTCGCTACCCTTGCATCGCCCGCCTTGATATGAGCCATATGATCTATTCTCATCAGCGGATCATGGTCATCTCCTTCCTCTTATCTGTGGATCGTTGGATTTACAGATCCAACGGTCAAGGTCTATCTTTAACCTCCAGTCGTTGTTCCCTCTCATCCAAACTTCCCTCTTCTCCGACTTATTCCAACCGCCTCCAGTTCCCTCTCGGCCAACCACCACCGTCCTCACATTCCCCTATCATCTCTCATCCACACCTGATCTTCCAACTGTCTTATCCATTCGACCTTTGCCAACCACAAGGCGGTTGAAGTCCGTCAGCAACCACCTGGAAGTTGCCAACTTCATCTTCAAAAACCCATCGTTGCTCCCAAGTAGTGGTCGTCCACCCTTAAGCGAGGTCCCTCCTAGCCTTTCTCCCTCTTTCATGATAGGATCGAGGTCAGTTTGAAGGCGTGAGCATGGAGTGCCCACTACCGGTGAGACCCATGACTGAAGGTCATGTACGATCGATAGCTGGCCATTTGAGCTTTCTCCTTCGGCTTGGGAGATCAAGCGACGACCGGAGAACCCCATAGCTTCTCAACCCAAGCCAAACCCTTCACCGTTGGCGTGTGTTCTTCAATGTACAAGTTACGTTTATTGCTTTCTTTGTCCTTCAATTTCTTCAGCTAAGACATGTGATCGAATCCATAACCTGATCTGGTCCGACCTTCTCTGTGGATTCAACATCCACGCGGGAGGTCGTGTTCTTTGTCTTCTTGTTCCATCATGTCCTTCCACTTCGATCCACCTCCTCCTTTAGCAATGAAGAAGAACAACCCACATGGCTTCCACCTTCTATGCCTCGATCAACCTCCGCTCGCATTCGCACGCACTCGCTTTCAAATGGCTTTGGCTATGGATATTCTAACACCTGCAGGTTCAAAGGCATTCAATGGCCGGAATCGAAAGAACCTCACTGATCTGGACATTCTTCTCCAATGAATGATAAACGACTTCGACCTTGAGACACTTGCGGGTCTTCGTCTACGTCATTTCTTACTCGCGGGATAGCTAGCGATCATCGTCGACCTTTAGAGCACGTCTAGGAGCACGGAAGAGAAAAAGGAGGCCTCATCGGAGCTCCACCCTCTCACGACCCACCATGGCAGCGCTCTTCTGGGGAGGAAGCACATGCACCGGCGGATCATCCCAAATTGGGGATAATCTAACAGTTCAATTTGATCCACATTGACGCCCTTCAAACCTATAGGCTCGTAGCATCCAAGCCTTAAGCCGAAGCTCTAGACTTCAACACGTGGCACGAGCTATGCTCCTGTGCTCAAACCTAGATCTGCGTGCACTGGGTTAATTGCACTTACACCCAGCTGGTTCCTCATTATTGCAAAAATACCCCCGCTAGGGGGTGTTTCATAAATTTCAAAGCCGGATCTTAATATTTACACTTTATTCCCTCCAAGGACATGTATGCAAGTATTTATTTATGTTTTATCACGTTTATGCCCCTAGATTCAAACTTAAGTAACTTGAGCATATGATCTCCAAATGAAGCGATTTTAGTGGCGTTTTGATCCATGTTTCAGTATCTATATTATGGTTTTATTTAATCTCTGATTTATTGATCATTGTTTGATTAATTAATTAGAGATATTATTGATGCCATTTGTAACATGAAATGAATCTTAGCATTTAATTAAGTACTTAAATGGATTTCGATCTAAATTGCATAATTGCTTAAGATTTAATCATTCTAGGGTATATTTGTGAGTTTATTTGTGTATGTTTGTGTTTTGTCATTTTGTCATTACATCAGAATTTTCTAACATGCATCAATTATCGTAACATTTTTGTTTCATCCATGCATTCATTTGTGATATTCATTTCATCTTGCATTACCTGCCTGCACCGTTGTCTTTGTTTTTTTCGAGATAATTTAATTATCTCTTAGCATGATTTAATTATCTCTTAGCCTAGATATTTAAATACCTAAATAGTCGTAGTATGGTGTGTGTTCTTATGTTTGACCCTGGACTTCCCAGGTTATAAATTAAAGCCGAGAACCTCGTCACTAAGATTCTTCTCAGATCTGCATGAAAAGCTAAGAGCATATGCTACAATGGATCGATTTTTAATCTAAGCATTTAACGCTTCATCAATGCATTAGAGAAGTACTTACAGTGCCTCCAGCTCTCTACATAAAATCTTCGAGGGATCATTGTATAAGATGTATGCGACTAATGGCTCGATCTGATGCAGATATTAATAGATATCGTCGATGTTTTTCAAATCTGGTACTGCTTCAGGATTACTCTTATCTCCGGTGACTATTCGATACTTCGCCCCCAAGCGAATCGTGCTTCAAAGACTCCAAATGTTGCTTAGATGTGTTGGTGGTCCTTGTTGACGCTGTTGTTGACTATTCGTTCGACACTCTTCGATGAAGCTTTAGATCAGAAGCACACCTGCAGCTGAGGATATGAATCTCAAAGATGTGTTCCTCAAACGAGAGTTGAGGCATATACATGAATAAATGGTGAGTATGTAGTAGTGATGATCTATGAATGCGAGCATGGAATAAAGAAATGGAATTTAAGTGAAAACGATGATCAAACTCGAGTTCGAAAATGAGATCGAACGGAAATGATGAAGAGAAATATATGAACTTCTCCGATCAGAGATGACCGGAGATGAAGAATAAATGTGAAATTGATAGAAAAAGCCAAAATCAAACGCTAAAATGAAATCAAATGCAAATTAAATCTAAAACTGACATGGAAAATGAATGGACAAGGATGAACTAAGGTCTTCACCTCAATAGCACGATTGTCGGAAGCTCCTCGTATGGAGTAGATAGATATCACGCCAGTGACGTCGACCTTGCCACTCCTCCTATCAAGGCCTCGCTCAACGGAGATGATGACTCTGTAACAACCTCGCTAACACTAGGGAACTCAAAGATGGAGATTTGAGAAGAATGGCAGATGGCTTCTAGCTCTAGAGGTTTATGTCTTTTATAGGAGGAAGAGAGAGGGAGGTGCACTACACCTGGACGTGAAAACATGCAGACAAGATGAACAAAGAGGTTGGCGATGACGACGGGCATGTCAAGGTTGTTGGGATTTGGTTGGAATGACGGGGATCTCAGGAATCAGAGCTAGAGAAACGAAAGGAGGAAGGAGGAAGAATTGGACTTGGTCCACCTAAGGATTCAGCCAATCGGGTGTCACCAGGTCAACATGGCACAATACCACAATACAAAATAGGAATGGGGACAAAATAGCTAGACATACAACATGATAGATCTCTTCAATGTTTTAACCTATCCATGTTAGCAAAAGCTGGGTCCCAGTAGCCTTAAACTCATTATTAAGGCCACCAAGGAAAATGAAGATCCTTTGCTCTCAGATTTTATCCAAGTATTTTTTTTCAAACTACAGAACTCGTCCAAGTCTCATAGTAATAATAATAATAATAATCAATCTCCTCCCATTTTGCTTCAAGTGCAACATAATATAAAGTCACATACATTTCTCATTGTCTTGTATAATAGACTTACCTACTCAACTAATACATTTGAATGCCATGATTCTCATGCCCGTGCGTAGTCTCGAGACTGAGCCATTGTTCTCTAGCAGACTTCTTTCGAATAACTAAGCATTGAATATCCAAAGTCAAATATAATCTAAGTCATAAATTGCATGTTTTCTATATACCATTGCTCATACAATTTTCATTAATAGTCAAATGTTTAACTCCCCAACCCCACGATGATAACACTACTTTCATAGCAGCAGACCACATCAAATAATTGTTCTTCATTAATCTTTCCGTGATAACATTAGCTGATACATTATTTGTCTTGATGGTAATTATATCTATAGTGTCTTCGAAAGCCACAGATAACGAAAAGAGTACACAGGACTCGCTAGAAGACAGATAAGAAATCGCATGAACTCACAAAGTAAGGACCCATAAGGCCCTTAGACCTCCTACACAATGGGAGAGCACAGTAAGAGGAGCACCAAGGGTTTTGGATATCCAACACGCAAGAAGCACACAAGAAGTTGCAACACCAAGATGATCGCTAACTTTGCAGAGCAAGCACCAACAGAGAGGGATTCTTCGAATTCTTCATGCAGGATAAAGGTTCACTGGTGTATGAGGTCTTATTCGTTTCCGGAGGAAGGTTGATGGATCAAGTGACTTTGCTGAAATCGATCATGGAGTTGGGGTGTAGGGCATGCGAAACACATGCAGGGGAAGAAGGGATCATGCACACAAGATGCTAGGTCACTAGGACGTTGGGGTGTGCACAAGCAGGGCGTACACAATAGGAAAGTTAGGCATAATGGGCCATGGCGCAAGGGAAAGGCACAAGGGCACGCAAATAAGGGGGTCTCGTCAAGAGGGGGACTGGGGCTTACCAAGAGGAAGGCCTCACACCCGAGGTGTTGGGGCACTGGCGCTCAAGACCCATTATCATCATGGTGGTCTCACATGCAAGGAGGAGAAAACGCGTGTTGGACCACAAATCTAGGGCACATCATAGAAGGGGTTTACACGTGCAAGGATGCTTATCAAGGATGTCCATAATGACATCAACATATTTAATCTTATAGAGAAATCAATGTCTTACTCCGTAGATTCGAAAGAACAAGAGATTGGTGACACTCGCACAGGGGGAAGGACTAACGAATTCACATTGGGTTCACCAGGGATCAACACCATGCAACATGAAATCCAGAACCTTAGATCACAACAGAACTGAGAAAAACCACAATAAGGTCATAATACCATGTGAGAAACAGACAAGAATCATCACCACGACATAAATATGATATATGTGGAAAATCCTACAATGAGGGTAAAACCATGGATGAACATAATCTCTAATCCCCCCGGTTAGGCACTCTTTAATAAGATATTTGTCAATAAGGGAGGATGAGTACAATATTTACAGAAAATTAGGTAACTGAACCCTTATCTATAGACCTGTTTACCCATAGATAATTGTTATCAATTTAAAATTTACTCGAATACCCATTGGAATCGGATACCGTTGGACTGGGTCATGTAAAACCGTGATCCAATAATGATGGATAGGAGTTGGTTCAATCGAACTAATCAAGTACCCTCCCCCTGAACACCTCTAGAATTCCTTATATTTCCATAGTCTCTGTTGCGGGGAATCGACGTACACAATCAACTACCATGAGAACACACATGACAAAGATTCACAATTTCCATGACCTTTCAGTATAATTATACAACGTGCCAGTAGACCCTGAATCAAATTTTAAAAAGCTACCGTAATGACTTACATAAAGACCAAATTCAAGAACCCAACAACAACAACAACAAAGCCTTTTCCCACAATTAAGTAAGGTCAGCTACATGGATTCTTCGCCTCCATTCAGATCTATCTTGGGTCAATCTCGGACTTATATCTAAAAAACTAAGATCCCTTCGTATACTCTCTTTCCAACACTTATTGGGTCGTCCTCGCCCTCTCTTAGCCGGCTCAACATCCCAATACTCGCATCTCCTAACCGGTGCATCAGTTGACCTTCTTTGTAAATGACCAAACCATCTTAAGCGGTTTTCTCACATCTTATCCTCGATCGGAGCTACACCAACTTTCTTTCTGATTGCATCATTCCGAATCCGATCTTTACGAGTGTGTCCACACATCCATCTTAGCATTTTCATTTCTGCTACAGCCATTCTCTGCACATGTCTATGGTTCACATGCCAACATTCAGAACCATAAAGCATAGCAGGTCTCACGGCTACTTTGTAAAACTTTCCTTTAATTTTTAAAGGATTATTCTTATCACAGAGAACAGCGAAGGCTCCTCTCCACTTTAGCCAGCCTGCATTTATTCTATTAGTAACATCTCCATTAATTTCCCCATCATGTTGCAAAATAGATCCCAGATATCTAAAAGAATCTCTCTTCTGAATGTTATCGTCACCAATCTTCACCTCGATTCCTTCACCATTGCTTCCATCAAAGGTGCATTCCATATATTCCGTCTTAGCCCTACTTATACGAAAACCGTTAGTCTCCAATGCATGTCTCCAAACCTCAAGCTTTTCATTTACTCAATCTCTAGTCTCGTCAATCAACACAACACCATCAGCAAATAACATACACCAAGGTAACTCATCCTGAATGTGACTTGTCAACTCGTCCATAATCAAAGTAAAAAGAAATGGACTCAAAGTTGAACCTTGATGTAAACCAATGTTGATATCAAAATAGTCAGTCTTCCACGTCGGGGTCCTTACACATGATAAAGCCCTATCATACATATCCTTTATGAGATTAATGTATAGGACGGGTACTTGTCTCTTCTCCAAAACTCTCCACAGTATCTCTCGTGGGACGGAATCATAAGCCTTCTCCAAATCAATAAAGATCATATGGAGATTCTTCCTTTTAGCTCTATAAATCTCCATTGTTCTCCTCAGCAAATGGATGGCTTCAATAGTTGAGCGACCTGGCATAAATCCGAATTGATTTTCTTTTACTTGGAAAACTTGCCTCAACCTTCTTTCGATCACACGTTCCTAAATTTTCATAGTGTAACTTATCAGCTTGATACCTCTGTCATTTGAACAATTTTGAATGTCTCCTTTGTTCTTATAAAGAGGCACCATGATACTCCTCCAATCTTCAGGCATTTTCTTGCTTTGCCAAATAACATTGAATAGATTCGTAAGCCAAGTCAAACCACGCTCACCTAAAATTTCCATACTTCTACAGGGATGTCATCCGATCCTACACCTTTCCCAGGTCTCATAACCTTCAAAGCCTCCTCTACTTCATTTCTTGTATTCGTCTATAGCATGCACGATTCAAGTAACTTCCACTACTAGCAAGATCACCCAAAGTGATCTCTCTATTTCATTCCCCAATGAAAAGTTTATGGAAATACTGCTCCTGTTTAGTCTCTATATCCTTCTGAGTAACAAACACGTGACCTTCCTCGTCCTTAATGCATCTCACTTGAGAAAGGTCTTTGGTCTTTCTTTCTCTTGCTTTGGCCAACCTGAATATATCCTTCTGACCCTCCTTAGAGTCCGAGATTTTTATACAAAACTTCATAAGCTTTTGACTTAGTTTCGCTTACAACCTTCTTTGCTTCCTTCTTCGTTATTTTATAGTATGTGACAGTTTCATCTGTTCTATCTTAAACATAGCTTTAAAGCAAGCTTTTTTAGATTTTAACTTCTCTTGCACCCCTTCACTTCAGAACCCAATTGCAAAAAAAAAACTATTAGCTTTCACGACTCTTTCTAATGCTCGTCAACCCCCTGCAAAATATTCTCAGTCAGAAACAAACGCATGAAACCATGCAATGCAACATAACCACGTGCATGTAACCTTCATAACGACAGTCAAGTTACAACCCAGCTCGAGCTGAAATCCAAAACAAGATACGACACTATCAAATATTGATCCCCTAAAAAGTCAAGAAAATGGAACTTAAATAGGCCAAAACTCGAAAGAACTATAACACAAGTTTTATGAATTGGAGAAAAACAATTTCTTCAAGTTAAACGAAATGAGCGGTTCCCCAATGATGAATTATTCACGGAAATGAAACAAGACCCCAAGGATTTGCATTACAGAATCCGATATCCGCCGAACACCACATTAATCTTTTACCCATCGTTGAAAAAAGGAAAAAATCTGCCTTGTGATATTAAAATCACTATAGCGCACAGGGCGGTTTTCATAGCCGAAATCGCTAATGATGAGACATCAACGAAACGAGTACTGCCACCATCATAAATTCTTTTTGTTTTGCTCCATAAAGATGATGGCCTAGATGCCAATGTTCACTAACGTGTATACAAAAACAAGCAACATTCAGTAGGCATGGAAATACTGACTTCAAATTCAAAATAACGCAAAAGTGGTCATCTGGCAGAGTGTAATTGGACAACAGAATCAGTCCAACAGAGTTGGATGTACATCCCTCACACCAACCGAAATGTACAACTGATATTTCGGCTTTGCGCAGACAAATAAGAATCATCTACAGTACAACTCTAAGGATCATGCATAAACTGGCAATATGGTGGAAAATAGGCATTGGATTAACAGCAAAACGTGCCTGGGAGATGCTACCCATGGGTCCACTTGACGGAGTGAGACCACCGGGAATAGCTGAACTTGATGGCACTGACCTGGATGCCAACCGAGGAGCACCGGCGGATCGAGACGGCGAGGGTGTGGGAGATGGAGAACTTGAAGGAGCAATCACAGAGGCATGTGCGCTGGTGGAAGGTAGAGGCACCAGAGCGGGGAATTGGTGTTGTCCTGCAATTTGTTGCAAACAGAGCAATCAAATTCATGTGGATAGCACCAAAACATCAAAAACAGTTCAATTGGTATCAAAATTAAAGAACTACCTGGGCATCTAGGTTGAAGCGATGTAGATAACCTGACAAAAAAACATGGGGGGATTAAGCTTTTGAAAGAGGAAGAGAGAACAGGTTCAAGAAGCTCACAAGGTGAGTATTGTTCCATTCACGAAGCCCCCATAAGTGCATGAGGTAACATTACAACCAGCACTAGACGGTTGTGCTGAAAAATTTCCAAGAATAAGGTTACTGCCCCTGCACTGCATGCTAGAACACGAGACAGCCAAGGAAGCCGGGGTGCAGTACAAACTGTATAGATGAGACGAGCATGTATATTAATCTGAATGAAGTAAGAAATGGTAAGTAGAGTACAAAAAAATAAAGATTACCCCATATCACCAGGCCCACAGCTGCACTGAATACAATGGCTTGCAGTGATGGCATAACTCCCATTTGCAACAATTAGGCCATTGTCTGAAGCAAATCTCGGAAATTTTGATGCACATGCTGCAGCATAATCATTCCAATAAATCGCAAAAGCTACCGATCTGAATGATAATATTTAAAAAACAAACTAATCAATCAGATAAACTCATGAAAAACAGCTCAATGTTTTCCCCTGTTAACGAGCAGTCGGGAACTGATGAACCGACGTTAAAAACGGTTCTATTTCTAGAATCAAAACAGGCAGTAAACCACAGTTGATTCACATACCGCAGCATAAACTGGCATCCCTTCCAATCAATCCCCGAACCCGAAAGCAGCACAAACAAGAACATCAACATTTTGAAAACCAAATCAAATCAAGCAGTTGAACTGGTGAACCAGCAGGTCAATTGGTTCTTCCATTCAAAGAACCAATTATATAAATTGACCGTTGGGAATTGATGCCTCGAAAGTTGAACCGGTGCAATTACTATAACCGAATAGGTCACGAAACAACAGTTGAACCAGTTCAGATACGGAATAATATTCTTCTTATTTTATTTAAAGCCCTCCACATTTAAATTACTTGTTAATGGTTAATCAAGTTCCATGGATTCTCCCTCAGAAACAAGAAGTTCTGGTTCTGGAGATATAATATCCACCACCAGGCGCCCATTCAATGCATCGACTATGGTTATTTCGTATCCGTCCTTTTCTTTACGTACTATATGAGTTATTATACCCGTTGAAGAAGCGTTATAGACTGTATTGTTATCTTTTTTCCTATGGGGATAAATCCACCCCTTTCCCCTGTTCCCACCTACATATATGGGATAGTTTAAAAAAATGAACGTCTTTTTTATAGCAGGGTCTGGAGAAAGAATCGGAAAGACAATTTCACTAGTTTTTTTATTCTTTTTTTAGTGTGACGAGAACTCTGAAAAGAGAAATTGCCTATCTTTTCTTTCATCTCAGGAGAAAGACGATCGGGAGGAGCTAATTCGAATCTTTAGGGTAAAATCAGAACAACCACCACATTCAAACCCCTTTTTTGACCATTAGCAAGAACTAGTTTCAGTTACATATCACAAGGGATTTTAACAACAGCTTCAAATATAGTATCAAAGCCAAAATCACTTCGACACCCTAGCATTTGCAGGTTCCGTGCAGAAATCGGTGGAGAGTGGGAATCGACCTGAACTAGCCTTTATATACATATATGGGAGGAGGGTCAAATCGTTCTTACCGATGATGCAAACTATGTAACTTCCGAATCCCGACCCTGGAGGTCGTCGGGCTACTCTAGCCAGAAGAACAGGTCTTCGACTGGTCGACAACATTGCCTTTTTCGATATGCTTATCTTTCTTTTGAGTGTCTCATCTTCTCTGGAGAATCTCAAATTGAACTGTGGTCCAACTACATAACTTTCTTTTTCATTACTTCCATAAATATGCCTCGTGGCATGGCAGCACCCATACTATTGAAATGGTTCGTCAGTTGAAATGTTCCCACACGTACCCCTTCTTCCAATGGTACTATAACTTCTATTCGGATTCCTTCATTCCCTTTTTTGGTTGGTATACATTCCAAGAAATTCATACGCTCCATGGACAGAGCAAAAAGTGGAGTCTTGGTCAGAGCAAACCACCAGTGCTATTACCAGACAGGAGGGGGAGAGGCTCATCCTCCCGAAATGCTTTATCTATGTATTCAGACCATCTTTTTTATAACTATGTTGTTTCTTTAATGCAATGCAAAGAAAATTGTTATTTTTAATGTCTTACATCCTAACCATCTGTTTTGCGAAACCCAATTGAAGAAATGCCTAATGTCCCCCTCGTGTCACCATACCCTACCATTATGAAGGTCTCGATGCCCCTGTTCCAAAAATATTTCAATATGGGTATTTGGATCCATGCTCTACTTATATAGGAATAGTATATAAACTCCCTATAATAGGGCTCTCAGTATCCTCTGTATTTTCTTATTCTCCATAAATAGTGTGTTGAAATATACCTTGAAGCACCGACCCGTTTGCGATCCGACTACATTCCATAAACGGATCTTCATCGACCTTATTAATGGGGATGTTTGAGGTGTCCAAGGTACAGATTTGGCTGCAGTACGGATTTTTGGATCTGATTAGGATCCATTTACCGACTAGCCATATATGTATATGTATTGTATAGTTAAGGTGCATGTCATAAAAGAGTCTCATTCCGAGAGAGATGTCAGCTCCTTCGGTTCTTATATCTATACTCTTGTTTTCTCTCATATAGGAATCACTTTTTGCCCATGATTTTGTGGAGAGAATGAATTATTATATGATTCCATAGGTATAAGGTTTCTTACATAGAGTGAAATTCTAGAGAGCAAAAAGGGAGAATTACATATGTCCCCTAAGGGTTACTGGACTCAAATAAAATAGAAAATAAAATAACTTCAACAACTCTAACTTCGCCCTCAAGTTGGAAGATATCTATCAACCATGCCAAACTTGGAAATCAACCACGAGAGATGTTTCTTCAATAGTACCTTCATGAATATGTCTCCAAGCTAGAGCTCCATGGAGATGTGTGGAGTAATGATCATTCCTCGTACTGCATCACGAACGAAGTGACAATCAGCATCAAAGTGCTAGTCCGCTCATGATATACAAGATTGGTGGCAACGTACGTAGCAAACTTGTTGTCACAGTATAAAGGTACGGGCGTAGCCACTAGAAGTTCAAATTCCTATAAAAAGGAGATAAGTTTTGTGATCTCACAGGTAGCTTTGGCCATTTCCACATACCTTGCCTTTGCACTCGATCTAGAGACCATTATCTACTTCTTGCTTCGTCAAGTAACCAAGCAGCCCCCGACGAACATGGAACAGCAAGTAGTGGATCAATGGTCCTCTGGCGAACTGTCCTAGTCAGCATTTATGTAGGCGGAGGCATCAGTGTAACCATTGATCCCATAGAAGAGTCCACGACAGGGAGATTCTTTCAAATATCGAAGGATCATAAAAACATCCTTCCCATGACTGTAAAGAGGTCTCCTTGTACCGCTTGGCTCTTCTCACAACATATGATATATCTGGCCAAGTAATAGTGAGATAGAGTAGTTTACCCACTAAGATTATATATCGTATAGTATCCTCAACCTCAGAATCAGTAGACGTAGAATGTTTCCTCACTTCTGCAGGGATGCCAGATGGCTTGCCTCCAAGTAGTCCAGCCTCAATGACACCTCAATGCCAAGGAAGTAGCGAAGTTGTCCGAGATTCTTCGTGACAAAGACCTTCTGGAGGAATGTCTTAGTCTCTAAAAATGTTGGCTTCGTCGTCTCCACTCTCCAGTGATAACCATATCATCAACATAGACCACAAGTATAATGGTGCCAATAGACAGTCTTCTGACAAGAAAGAGTAGTCAGATGTCGTCCTCTGAAAGCTCAGAGTGTTAATCTTACGGGTAAATTTGTCAAACCATGCCCATGAAGGTGAGAGTTTACGTCTCGTGCATCACAGAAGCATGGAGATTGCTCGTATGCGATCTACGTCGACTAGTCATATTAGTCGTGAGGGGAAGCAAAGATTAAAATTTTTCAATGAAACTGCATGACATGGAAACAAATCTCATGTCGTTTTATCAAGATCACATATGAGTAATAGGCTTTGTTGGTGTGCATATGAGTAATAGGATTACCTCTTGAAGCGTGAGAGCCATCGACGACTCTCTAAATGAAGAGACCTCCTGTCTCAAGTCTGATCCGACGAAGTGAGTACCTGTGGGCATGTGGATGAGACGTACGCATCCCACAATCCGAGATGACGATCCGAGCGACAAACCTCCTGATTTTGTCTCATAAAATCCAATGTTTCGTTTTGTCTCATAAAATCTGATGTCTCTAAACGAAGAGACCACTTGTCTCAAGTCTGATCTAACGAAGTGAGTACTTGTGGGCGCATGGATGAGACGTGCGCATCCCACAATCCGACCTGATTTTGTCTCACAAAATCCGATGTCTCATTTACGAGCATGAGGCGTCGAAGAAGATGAAGAATACGAGCAGTCAATCCGACAACACAACAACAGCATGACGGCGGAGCTCTCAACAAACCCTAGAGTGGATGGACACCAAGAGTTGTATGAGAGAGAGAAATGTCGTGTTGAGAGAAAGAGAAAGTTGTTACAACTTTTGCTTCAACTTAATTGTGTCAAAAGAAAAGGATAGGCTTAACCTTTCTTTTATAGTAAATTGGATGGTGGAGATGCACTCCTAATTGAAATCAATGGCCAAGATTTTGTTGCAATAATTTGCAATATTATAATTAATTTTAAAGAAGAAAACAAGTTAAAAACATTCAACATATTATCTTAATTAAAATCAATCTCATGAATAAAAAGTATGAGGGAGCCTCCTTCTATAAATGATGAAAGGAGAAAGTCTCCTTATTTAAAGGTGATACCCCCCCATGATGGATTGGAGAGAGATTTTCTCTCTCCAATCTCCTTTAATGTAACCTCATTATATTAAAACTTTACTCATAGAATTATTTGTCAATAAAATATCATCAAATAATTTGCAAATTATTTGTGACAATTGCAAACAAACCATCGGCAATTATGGATCATATTCAACTATCCAATACTAAATGTAAATCATATTCACATTTAATCGAATAATGTGAATCCAAATCAGATTAACTTATAAATTGTAAATCCAAATTACAGTTAAGTCTCTTTATGATATTATCAATCACATTCACAATATTTATGATTATTGTGGATAGTGTTGTCTACTATCCCGGGTAAATTGAGGGTTGTGCATTAGATAGCTGACACTCAACAACCAATGCAAGGGAGACAAATTCCTAAATAGTGTTTTTAAAAACAACACTAATGAGGAATTTGTCTCCCTTTTCTCATAACAGTTCGAATCTTTTCAACATCAATTTAAGCAAACATTTAGATTTTGTTGGGGTGTTCCCTACTAGCGATGTGTTGCTTCGCCCGAATGCAAGGATAAGTTGGCAAGGGCCGCTACATCACTTCATGGATGTAGTTCAAAATTTACAAGGGTTCTCGCATGATGAACGCATGCAAGTAAAGAAGTTAGTCCAAAAGTGGTTGCAAAGATAGTTGGAATATTGGCACTTTGACTGACAAATCGATGGACTACAGATACGATGGAAAGAATGAAGATCCACATACTATATCTCCGAGAGACAAAATGGATTGGAGAGAAAGCAAGGGAGATAGAGAAGACAGACTTTAAACTTTGGTATTCAGGTAAAGATAAGGGCAAAATTGGTGTTGGAGCATTTATTCATAAGGATTTGAAGGATTGTGCGGTGGTTGAGGTGCAAAGATTTGGAGATCAGATTATTGTGATAAAATTGGTGCTCGAAGGACAAATTCTGAATATTATCTCAATTTATGCACTGCAAATTGATTTAGATGAAGGGATTAAACAAGCTTTTTGGGAGGATTTCGATAAGATTATGAAAGGAATCCCACAAAGAGAGATGATTTGCCTAGGTAGAGATTTTAATGGATATGTGGGAAATGATACTTTAGGGATAGAAATAAAGATGGGAAAGTTATTCTGAATTTTTTAATAGCTTATTATCTTTTCATAGCAAACACTCTCTTCAAGAAGTGGGAGGAGCATTTAGTTACTTATAAGAGTGGCTCGACTAAAACACAAATAGATTACTTTGCGTTGAAGAGAAGATATCATTTGTGTTGCAAAAACTGCAAAGTAATCCCATGAGAGAGTTTGACAACCCAACATTGCTCGTTAGTCATGGATGTGCAAATAGAAGTGTTGGTAAAGAAAAGGAGGGGTTCCAAGATCACTAGAACTAGATAGCTGAATTTTCAATTGAAGCAATCAAGCTTTAGGGAGAAGATTTTAGAAGACTTATCTTGGAATTGTAAAGGAAGTGCAAACAAAATGTGGGAAGATTGCATCTTATATCCGAAGGCTAGACAAAGAGATGCTAGACGACTCAAAGGGAGGAGCTCCAAACCAAAATGAGGCTTGATGGTGGAGTGGAACAGTGCAAGAGAAGCTCAAAATTAAAAGAGCATGCTTTAAAACTGTCTCAGGATAGAACATAGGAAAATGTCACAAACTACAAAATAACGAAGAAGGAAGCAAAGAAGGCTATAAGCGAAGCTAAATCAAAAGCTTATGAAGTTTAATACAAAATTCTCAATTCTAAGGAGGGTCAGAAGGATATATTCAAGTTGGACAAAGCAAGAGAAAGAAAGACCAAAGACCCTTTCTCAAGTGAGATGCATTCAGGATGAGGAAGGTTACGTGCTTGCTATTCATGAGAATATATAGACTAGATAGAAGCGGTATTTCCATAAGCTTTTCATTGGGGAAGAAAATAGAGAGGTCACTTTGGATGATCTAATTAGTAGTGAAAGTTACTTGAATCATGCAAGCTATAGACGAATACAAAGGAAGTAGAGGAGGCGGTGAAGGTTCTGAAACATGGGAAAGGTGTAGGACCTGATGACATTCTTATAGAAGTACGGAGAGTTTTAGGTGTGCGTGGTTTGACTTGGCTTACAAATTTATTCCATGTTATTTGCCGAAGCAAGAAAATGCATGAAGAT
This sequence comes from Ottelia alismoides, assembly GCA_037367405.1. Taxonomy (NCBI): domain Eukaryota; kingdom Viridiplantae; phylum Streptophyta; class Magnoliopsida; order Alismatales; family Hydrocharitaceae; genus Ottelia; species Ottelia alismoides. The sequence continues at coordinate 1,772,173 of JAZKJV010000784.1, forward strand.
TGGAGAAGCATCGTGGTGCCTCTTTATAAGAACAAAGGACACATGTATACAAATTACAGAGGTATCAAAGCATAATAAAAATTGGGAATGTGTGATCGAAAGAATGTTGAGGCAAGTTTCTAAAGTGAAAGAAAACCAATTTGGATTCATGTTAGGTCGCTCAACTATTGAAGTCATCCACTTGTAGAGAATAATAAAGATTTATAACCTCCATATGATTTTTATTGATTTAAGGAATGCCAATGATTTTGTCCCACAAAAGATATTGTGGGGAGTTTTGAAGAAGAGACAAGTACATGCCCTATACATTAACCTCATAAAGGTATGTATGATAGGGCTTTATATTGTGTAAGGATCTAGTCTGGGAAGACTAATTATTTCGACATCAACATTGGTCTGCATCAAGGTTCAACATTGAGTCAATTCCTTTATACTTTGATTATGGACGAGTTGACAAGTCACATTCAGGATGAGATACCTTGATGTATGTTATTCGTTGATGATATTGTATTGATTGATAATACTAGAGATGGAGTAAATGAGAAGCTTGAGGTTTGGAGACATGCATTGGGGACTAAAGGATTTTGTATAAATAGGGCTAAGACTGAATATATGGAGTGTACTTTTGATGGAAGCAATGGTAAAGGAATCAAGGTGAAGACCGGTAACGATATCATTCAAAAGAGAGATTCTTTTAGAAACTTTAGATCTACTTTGCAACATGATTTTTTTTTGAAGCCAAGAAGAGGGGGATACACTCGTTGGTGCTCACCCCAATTTATTAAGAGTGAAAGAAGGTGTTACAAAAAGAAAAGAAAGAGAAACAAAGCCCCCCGCGAAGGAGGCAGGTAACTTCCCGAGGGTGGCAAACACCACCTAAACAGAAGGAGAAAACAAACCAATCACACAAGGCACCAATTAGCAACCAAATCCCTAGCACGGCAAAAGACATTCTCCAGGTAGAACCGCTGGTCGGAGAAGAGGGCCTCGTTGCGAGCAAGCCAAAGCGACCACAAGCAAGCCACCGGCGCAAGAAAACGCCTTCTCTCCAACCGCCTGTTAGAGAAGAGGGAGTCGCAGAAGGATTCCACATCACGCGCGAGCATCCAATTCACGAAAGGGTCGTCCCACAATGCCCGGACCGAGGGGCACAGAAATAGCAGATGGTCAAGAGTTTCCACATTAGAAAGGCACAGGCCGCACGTGCTAGAGACCGAGGGTATTAATCTGGAACAGCGATCGCGAGTCAAGAGCCTCCTTCTACGCATAAGCCACAGAAAGAAGATAATACGAAGTGGCAAACCCAGGCCCCAGAAGAAGCCACAGTCACGCACCAACGCATCCAAACCAGGAGGCGGAGGACGAAGCAAAGACCCGTAGGCCTTCCGAGTAGAGAAGGGGCCGTCCCTCCAAAGCCAACGATCCAAGCCACCGGAGGGAGAGCCCGCCTGAGCAAGAGCATTCATCAAAGCCAGAAACTCAACGAACCTTTGATCGGAGAAGGAGCCCAGAAAGCGAGGAGACCAAGAATCGTCCACCCAGCAGGAGGCGACGGAGGCACCCTTATCCTCCGCCAAAGCGAATAGACGGGGGAAACGAGAAGAAAGTGGCTCCCCTCCCAACCAGCAATCATTCCAGAAGGAGAAAGTGCGGCCGTCACCGATCACAGGCTTGAAAGACGATCTATACTTCACGAAAGCCACCTGAATATCACGCCAAAAAGGAGAACTCCCGCCCACGTCCTCCGAAGCTCCCACACCAGGCCACGCCCGCCCGTGAAGACCCCTCAAGATGGTAATGAAGAAGCTTTCATCACTACCCCAGACCCTGGCTGCCCATTTAAGGAAGAAGGCCTCGTTGATCAATCTGAGACTCCTTACCCCCAAGCCACCCGCCGACTTCTCCCTCAACACCTCCTCCCAAGCGACGAGGTAAATCCCCCTCCCACCGCTGCCCGATTTCCCCCAAAGGAACTTCTTGAAGCAAGATTCCAGTCTATTGCTGATCCCCGCAGGCAACCGACGTGTCAATAAAAAGTGAACAGGAATAGCGGTCAGGACCGAGCGAAGGAGAACCAGTCTTCCTCCTTTGGAAAGGAGAGCAGCACGCCAGCTAGCCAACCTCGCCTCCACCTTCTCCACCACCGGGCTCCAATCTTTCAATCGAGGCCGCCCAACCACCAACGGAATCCCCAGATAATCCAACGGGAGGCTGGCCAAAGCAGAGCCCAAAATGTTTGCGAAAACCGAAGCACGCGCGTCCGAAACACCAAAACAATGACCTTCGATTTATTTCCATTCATGCGTAAGCCGGAAAGCTCACTGAAGAGGTCTAAAGTCGCCGACATAGCCGCAATTTCCGCCTCACCCCCTTCGATAAAGCACAACGTGTCATCCGCGAATTGAATAAGAGGCACCGAGATGGTCCCCTTAGAGAAACCCTTAGATAGGCCCGCATCAACCACCCGAGTCACCATCCGAGCCAAAATGTCCGACGCAATCACGAACAAGAGGGGGGCGAGGGGGCACCCCTGCCGAAGGCCCCGACGAGGTTGAAAGCGCCCCCCCTCCAACCCGCCATTCAGAAGAAGAGAAAAGGAGGAAGTCGTAACACAGTGCCGCATCCAAGATATCCACAAGTTAGGGAAGCCACGCCTCTTGAGAGCAGACCAAAGAAAGGCCCAATCGACGCTGTCATAGGCCTTAGCAAAATCGATCTTCCAAAGAACGCCTTGTCGCCCTGAGTTATTCCAATCTGCCACCATCTCTGAGGCAGCCACAATACAGTCGGAAATTTGCCTGCCTTTGATGAAAGCCGCCTGAACGGGCGAGATAATAGAGTCTAGTACCTGAGACAATCTCCTGGCCAGGACTTTAGCGACAATTAAATAGATAGCGTTAGAAATGGAGATGGGGCGAAAATCCCCAATGTCCTCCGCCGCCTCCCGCTTCGAGATCAGGAGAAGAAGGGCTCTATTAAGTCGATCGAACCCCGCGTTTCCACCACAGAACTCCACGAGTACCTCAAAAACCTCCTTGCCCACCAAATCCCAGAAATCCTTGAAGAAAGCAACCGAAAAGCCATCAGGGCCGGGTGACGCGTCAGGATTAAGGTCCCAAAGGGCCTCCTTAGTCTCCAAAAAAGAAACCGGCCTAATAAGCAAGGCACACTCCTCCGCAGAGATAGAGGGAGCCCCTAAACCGAGCCACTTCCAACGCCGAGGAAGACGAGCCGACATGGCGTTCCTGAAATGTTCCGAAATGGCCGCACCCATAGAGCAATCCCCAACAAACTGCTGCCCATCAACAGAAATAGCCCGCAGCGTACTGTTCCGTTTCCTCCCACTAGCAACCCTGTGGAAAAAGGCCGAGTTCGCGTCGCCGTCCTTAAGCCATCTGAGCCTGGAGCGCTGACGCCATTCGATAGCTCTTTTCTTGTCTTCGTCCGCCACCTTGTTCTGCGCAGAAGAACGCTGTTCAAGTTCACTGACGCTAAGAGACCTCTCATTCTCCACAGAATCAAGACTAGAAATAATCTCCTCCGCCTCCTTTCTGAGAGCCGCCCTCGCCGACCGCGACTCACGCTTAAAGCGGGCCAGACGCGAACGCAAGGAATCAAGTTTTTGATTAAGACGAGCAGCCGCAGAGCCCTCTACCGGAGTAGAGACCCAATGATCATTGACCACCTCACGAAAAGAAGGCTCCAAGAGCCAGCATCGCTCGTATCTAAAGATGCCCCTCGGAGAAATATTCTCGCCAGAGTCCCAAAGAATTGGAGAGTGGTCAGAGAAAGCTCTCGGTCTAGAAGAGACCGAACAGGAAGGGAATCTATCCATCATATCACCAGAAGCCAAGAATCGGTCAAGGCGGGAACGCGAATTCCCACTCCGCCAAGTATAAGTAATATCAGATGCAGCCAAGTTTTCCAGCGCCAAAAAGTCGAGAGTCTCCCTAAAGGATAGGGAACCCGGGTCGCAGCCCCCCCTAGCCCGAGGGCGATCAGACAAATGAAAAGTGACATTAAAATCTCCCCCAATGATCCAGGGAATGCCATCGAAAGCACGGCCCGCAGCACGCAAATCATCCCACACCTCCGCCCTGCTGATGTGACAGCAAGCATACACAGAAGAAATAGCAATTGGAGTGGGAAGGTCCCTTCTAACAAGCAGCACCGATAGCATATGCCTCCCCATCAAGGTGGACTCCTGAGAAAAGAGATTCGATTTCCAAGCAATGAAGAGGCCTCCCGCCGCTCCCACCGCATCCAGTGCCACAAAGGAATCCAGCGACCCCGCTCCAAAGGTCCTCCAAAGAGCCTCGTCCAAGCCCCGCAACTTAGTCTCCTGAATCAAAGCCACATCGCAAGCCCACTCCGACAAGCGGGCGCCCAAAGCCTTCCTCTTCACGTCTTCCCCCAACCCCCGTACATTCCACGAGACGATTTTCATTAAGGAAAGAGATGGATCCCATCAAAAGGTGCGAGGCCAGCCACCTCCGCCACTGAGTCACGCAGAGTAGCACAAGAATGAACCGATGCCGGTCGCGAGCGAGACCTTCCTTGCCTCCGATAACGCTTCCCCGATCTAGCATCCGAGCGCAAACCATGTTCAAGGCCGCCAAAAGAGTCCGAGTCGCCCCTGTCTGAAACAAGCAAGTCATGGGAGGGCGAGGCCGCCGCAGACGAGGGAGGAGAGACCAAGATGGAGAGCCGGGAAGAATCAAGCAACAAGGGCCTAGAAAAATCTCCAAGGACAACAGGGGCCTCCCAAGAATGAAGGACAGAAGGAGGGATGGGCCCAATATCCTCCACAATAGAAATCGCCGAGCAGGCAACAACCGAGGCCCGAGAGGAGGCCTGATCCGAGTCCGCCAGGATAAAAGAAGAGTCTACCGCTGGCCAAGATCCGATAAGACCCGACCCGCCAGCGGCAACCTCCGTGGAAAGAAGACACGTTCTCGCACCCGAAAAGGACGTGACTTTCGAACTGCCAATCTTCCATGCAAAAGAGCCAAACAGAGAATCGACCTCGGGAGGGCCCCACAGTTGCGGGGTGCCACGTAAGGCAAAATCACTCGGGAAGCGAGGAGCATCATTGAAAGGACGCCCGAAATCCAGCCAAAGGACCGATGCCTCGCATGCGCCCCCATGCAGGAGCGACTCTTCGCGGGCGCCCCCATGCACCGCCAAGAGATCTACAGGAGACGAGGCGTCGCACGAATGAATGGGGTCCAGCGCCCCAATCGGAGGCAGCGCCGGCCGAGCCACCGCCGGAGGCTGACGAAGAGGCCTCACAAAGGAAATCTCAACCGGGAAAGAGAAACGGCCAACAGTTCTCGAAGAACACCTTCCCCATAAGATCCGGGAGCGAGTTCCTACCGCATTCCAGAAGGACCCTAGTAGACTTCCAATCGAAACCGGGGTTGAAACTGTCGTCCACAATCGCCATAATCTCCCCCCACCGGTGAAGAAGACCAGCCACTGCGGAAACCTTGCGAGAAAGAAGAGGGATCCCCCGAACCTCAACCACACAAATCTCTATGCCAAAGCAAGCTCCATCGTCGTACCGCAGAGGATGCCAAGAAAGCCCCGCGAAGTTAGGGGACCGCAATAAACTATGTCGTTGAGCCTCCGATAGGCCACGAACGCAGCACCTAAAAGCATCGAGAACCGCCAAATCACCTTCGAACGCAGGTCCAAAGAACGCATGCAAACTTGACCTCACAAAGCTCCAATCGGACACCCTTCGTTTAGCAAACCCCACCGCAATGCCGTCGCACCCGACCATCCGCTCACGCTGAACATGTACCGAGCCACCGGGCGCCTCCACTCTCCCCAGCCGAACCGACGCAAGAACCCCGTCCTTGGCGAAGCGCGAAGCCGAACTCACAGAAGAATCCCTCGCAAGAGAGTTACCAGAGAGAAGAGGGGTATTTGAGCCACGAACCACCTCCGCGAAGGAACGAGAACCAGACTCGCCACCACGACTCGCGAGGAAGGAAGGAGCATGCGCGCTGGAAGGCCCCAAGGCGACGTTGCTTGGCTCACGCGTCACAGGAACCTTGCGAGAAGAAACGAACCAACATGAAGCCTTCTTGTGACAAACCCTCCCACAGGAGTAGCATCTTGCAGGCAAACTGCAGGAGGAAGCCGAGTGACCACGATCGCCGCATCTGAAGCATCTCTTACCCGGTTTCATGTGCGAAACCGGTACCCAATCAGAACCTTCATCAAGCTTGTCGGAGACGGCCGCATCGACGACGCGCACCTTGTTGAAGACGCTCGAAGAGCTTGCCATACCGAGACCAGAGGTGGAGAGAGGAACCTTCGGGATAGAAGGCTTCGGTCTCCACGAAGCAGCAGCATTTGAACCCCGCCCCTGAGATGTGACCGTAGGGTGAAAGCGCTCGCGTGCACCCAGCGGAGGCTGCCACCGATCTCTCACTCGCCACCTATGATTCTCGCGACCTCTCTCCCCTCCTCTCACTCGCTCTCCAACTCTCCCTCGCTCGCCAACCCACCCTCGCTCGCCCTCTCTCACGCTCTCCCCTCCGCCTCCCATCCCTACACCAACCTCTCGTCCCCTCGATTATAAAACTATTTAGGGTTCAAAAAAGCTACTTTGCAACATGATGGGAAATTGATGGAGATGTTACTAATAGAATAAACGCAAGTTGGTTAAAGTGGAGAGGGGCCTCCATTGTTCTCTGCGATAAGAAAATTCCTTTAAAAATCAAAGGAAAGTTTTACAAAGCAGTCATGAGACATGTTATGCTCCATATATCCGAATGTTGACCTGTGAACCATAAACATGTGCATAGAATGGCAGTAAAATACTAAGGTGGATGTGTGGACACACACATAAAGATCGGATTCCGAATGATGCAATCAGAAGGAAAGTTTGTGTAGCTCTGATCGAGGATAAGATGCGAGAAAACCTCTTAAGGTGGCCATTTGCAAAGGATGTCGATTGATGCACTAGTTAGGAGATGTGAGTTTTGGAATGTTAAACCGGCTGAGAAGGGCGAGGAAGGTCGAAAAAATATTGAAATGAGACTATACGAAAGGATCGTAGTTTTTTGGATCTAAGTCCGAGATTGACCCAAGATAGATCTGAATAGAGGCAAATAATCCATGTAGCTGGCCCTACATAATGTGGAAAATGTTTTATTGTTGTATTATGGATAGTGTTTTCCACATTAATGTTATCTATGATAATTAAATCCAATTTAATTATCTTACATGCCTCTCAACATATGTCCAAATGTGAATCATATCAACATTATTCATGATAATTAAATCTTATTTAATCATCAATTTTTCAATGCTCGGATATTGTCAACAATAAAATTATTCTTGAACTCTTTCAAGAACAATGTGCCTTCTTCACAGATACTCGGAGATAAGGATAGGACGATTGTATATTCCATGTATAGTGACTTGGATACTGAGATCTGATCTCATATCCAGATAAAGAAGACCACTCAGAGATGTCTGATCAAGTCAGACAGAACGTCTATTCTTCTCATTGCATCCGAATCATATTCAAATTAATGTCCATATTTGGACTAAGATTGGATAACTAGTCTATTAAGTAGAGTAACTATAATCCAAACCTATTTCATCACTCCCTCAGAATGGAAGTGGTGTGGTTATACAATCGATTAAAATCACATCACCCTCGAGTATTCTCATTACCTGTACATCATGCATACTGGAAGACCTAGAATAAACTCGAAGTTCTGAGCATATTTGATGTCTTCTTTAGAAATTTATCATTAAGTTTTTCATTCAATCAGTGGGAGTTGGTATCGATCATATGCTTCCAAAAGCATATATCATACTTACAAATCATTTCATGCTTCCAAAGCAAGAAGACCATCGATGGGATTTGGTTGGTCTCAATATCTCATGAGTGAGCTCATATCTTCCGGTTCAGTAGTGAGCATGTATGATCCTTTTGAGAGATCGTATTACGCATATGCTCTTATGAGCACACCATGTACAGACCTTGACTAGGTCATCAACCGAGTACTAGTAGTCGTTAATCATATTTCCCAATTGCTAGGAGTCGTATCCATTCAACCTTGACCTTTCCCTATTACCTCTGCTTTAGCTTTCTAATTTGTTTAATGACATCACCCCCACGACCCCTAACGTTAGTACCCCCAGTGTCCTAATAGGCTAATACCATGCCTGCTAAAGCAGGAGTTAGTGACAGCATACGAAATAGGTCTCGGTTATCTCGATCTCGTCAAGTCAACTCTTTAACTTAACTTATCTGACACCTCAGAATCATTACCCCTATGCTGAGAACCTACATCAAGAGGTCGGTCAGATAACAACCTTTGGAGTAAAGATTGACATCTCCTTTTCAAGTTGGAGATCCTTTTTTGACAATCATTTGACGATACTAGATGAGTCCTCAATCTAACTCTTTAGATATCATATGAGCACCAGCCTCTATGATCCAACCATTGAATTAGTAGATGTATGATCATCAAGATGGACATGCTGCATAACCCTAATTGTAATAATGGACCTTACAAGTGCATGCATTCATTAATCTCAAATAGGGAGTAAAAATCAATAACTTTTATTGATATATAAAAAGATTACAATAACATTTATTGTAGAAATGGTTCGCTCATGGCTCACATGTCTAACAGCCTGAGGGCTCTGCTACAGGGCATAGATGGACTTACGTAGCCGGTATACACACTCGTGCTCAACTACGAACCCGGTTTCTACATCATATAAATCTCTTCAAGGTCACCATAGAGAAAGGTGTTCTTCACATAGGCACAGGCTTTATTAGCAGCAACAGAAAGAATGGTGCTTATGAAACCCATTCTAGGAACTAGAGAAGTCTCAAAGTAATCAACCCCATAAGTACATTTGAAGCCTTTTACAACTAATCCAGCTTTCAATCTGTCAATGGATCCATTAGAATACTTGGTGTGAAGACTCATCCGCATGCTACAGAACGAACTCCCAAGGTACGGCATAAGATCCCACATGCCTCTGGAGGTAAGGACGTTCATCTCTTCGTCGATGTCTTGTGTCCAGCCATTGCAGTACACTATGATGATCTCTGGGAATAGAAGCAACCATCAACGCATTTGCAAACCTCTTGTCATAGCTAGATAAACCATTAGTAAAAGTAAAAGATGACATAGGGTGAAAAATACATTGCCTTTTTTATTTCCGGAGGGCTATAGGAAGCTCCTCAAGCACATCCAGGGCAGCGGTGGTGGATAACTAGAAGAAGGCATATCATCATGCAAAAAAAGAGCAGGTGAAGGTATAAAAGTAGGTGCAGTGGTGTGCTTGTGTTTATAGACGATCGGTGGAGGTGATAGATCCAAAGGGATGTCACCAACAATCTATGTAAAGAAGCTAGTCTGCTCAAAGAAAGTGACATCAGCAGAATAATATTATCGACGTCCAACAGGATTATAGCGCCTATAGCCCTTATGTGTGCGAGAGTACCCAAGAAAACGCACTTGATAGTCCTAGGTGATAATTTGGTAGTTGCAAGGAAGTTATGAACAACCCATAAAAAAAGTAAGATATGAACAAATGTAATATACCCAAAAGTCATCAATGGTAAAGGAAGGAGACTCATTGGGGTAAAGTAAAGAGGAAGGAGTGCCCCCTTTTAGGATTGAAGATGGGACCTTGTTTATGAGATGGATAGCTGTAAGGATGACAGCCCTCAAATACCACTTTGGAACATTCATCGAAGTGAGGAGAGAACTAGTAATATCAAGAAGATATTTTGAGTTTCCTTTCCACTACCTCATTTTGCTGAGAGGTATATAGACAGGATGTCTAATGAACAATCCCCTAGGAGGAAAAGAAAGGCAACAAGTCATGTGTTGGGTGAACTCGAGCATTATCATTTCGAATAATTTGTAGCCAGGCAGAGAAAGAACATTTGACATATTGAAAGAAATTCTCGACAATCTTATTAATCTCAGAAGGTTCCTTGATTAGATAAACCCAAGAGGATTTACTATAATCATCTACAAAAATAATAAAATAGCTATGACCACTCAAAGATCGGACCGGAAAGGATCCCCAAACATCACAGTGGACTAATCCAAAAAGTGTGGTACGACACGACTTAATACGGACTAGAAATGAATCTCGATGATGTTTATTGAACTCACACGCGTAGGCTTCAGAGTAGAGAGTTCAGTGAACATCATGGAGAGAGCCTTGGTAAAAAGATGCCTATGGCGCAGATGCCATAGGAATGGATTGTCAGAGATGGACGCAACACCAACAAAAGTCGAATCGGAGGGTATGCCGAGATAAAAGACGATATTCTTCTCATGCCCCCTACCAAACATCCTCATCCGGATACCTGAAAATAGCAACAGAATTCATCGAATATCATACGGCAATTAAACTCACTACAAAGCTTATGAACAAGCAATAAACTGAGAGGAAAATCAGGGACAAGGTGAACTCCAGACTACCGGAGCTTGGAGGAGAACTCCATAGTTCCGACGATAGTAACAGAGTGAGCCCCATTTGCAACTTTAACTGATTTTACAGATGAAGAGTATTTGGAGAAGGTTAATAGACTACCTTCTCCTGTCATACAAGTAGAGGATCAAGAATCAATGATCCAAGCAGGAGCAGTAGTAGTTGCAGAGTTGGCAATTATACTTGAAGTGATAGCCAAAGTAGCAGTAATATTCTAACTTATGGAAGGAGCGGGGCCAGGGGTCTGGAGGATCTGCTCAGACGGGAGTAATCACCAACACTGAGTTGGACCGTCTCTCTACTGGAATCCAGACTAGAAGACGCCTCTATAGCATCATAGGCCTTCTTATAGACACTAACAGCTAGATGAGGATAGTCAAACTTTTGCCAACATTGTTCGGACGAATGATTTCAACGACCACAGTGAATGCATTATGGGTACTGAGGAGCAGTAGTATCTCATCCACAGCCATGACCAAGGTAACATCCAGACCAAAATCACATCCACGACCATGACCAAAGTCACGGCCTCGACCTCCTCTGAAGCTATGTCGTCCTCCTCTCCTGGATGATGCTAAGTGAGCAGAGTTCTCCACGAGAGGTATAATAGAGGGTCATGCAGCAGATGTCTCCAACTCCTGGAGATAATCAAATACGATTTTCATCGATGGTAGGGTGTTAAACATCAGAAAATGCACCTTCACAACTTGATATCTAGGAAGCAGTCCAATAAGAAATTGGTACACTTGTTAGTTTGAATGTTATTGCATGGTTTGCACAGGTTTGATATAACAGGCAAGCTGAAAGACCGCAAGCTCCTCATACAGGCAAGTGAGATGCACGTAGTACTCAAACAAGGGTAGAGACACCTTGAGATGCAGACCAGATCAGAATGTAAATGTCAGCAAGGCGAGACTTAGTCATCTTTTGGAAGTAGGTCTGCCCCAGATCATCCCACATCTCCTTGGTCGTGTCCCTGTAAAGTAGGTTCGATGCAATATGTGGTTCGACATTATTGGTCATCCAAGTGATGACCTAGTAGTTGTCTCCGAGCCAGGTATCATCGTCTTTGTTTGTCTCCTTTGGAAGATCTTTCGTCGGGATGTAGAGTTTTAATTGACCACTGATGAACACCTTAAAGGAATGAGAAAAGAGTACGAAATTCTATGTCTTTAAGTTTAATAGAAGCGCCTTGTACCATCAATAGATGAAGGATTGTACAAAAGCTTTGTCTCAGTGGCAAAAGATACCATGGTGGCCATGTAGAGAGATCAAGAAAGTCTTGGTGTACAAGTATGCATATGGGGGCTGAAAAGTGCCCTAAAACTCACGCACAAGCATGCGCGAGGTCTGAAAATGCATTGCACAGTAGATCAGGAGGTCCTCGGGGATGTCTAGCGAGTCCTAAAAAGGTACAAAGGTGGCTGACAATGGCTGACAATGTATAGAGAAGCCCAAAGAGTCAGGGCGAAGGTTCAAGAGGCATGGACGGAGCCTTAAGAGCCTTGGAGATAACATTGGAGACCTTAGAGGATGCCCAGGAGGTATGGGCAGAGCCCTAGGAGGGCTAGAGACGACCTTGGAGGCCCTAGAGGAGCCATAGGAGGGTAGGCAACATTGTAGAACGGGCTGGCGAAGGTCCAACAGGCATGGGTGATGCCCCAGGAGGGCTGACGACGCCCGGAAAGGCCCATGGCGAAGCCCAAATACTATTGGTGGAAATCTAGCAGTGGCGCCCAAGCAGGCCCTAGCAGAGCCCTAGGACCACAAGTGACGGTCCAATGGTGGCACGAAGATCCTGTGGTGATGCGAGGGTGCTCGATGAAAGACCCTAGGGTGACAGGAGGGCACACGCAAGCGTGATTTGCGGTGGCGGTGAGATTTAGGTTAAAAACATTGATCTAGGATCGTTGCTCTGATATCATATAGAGGAGAGAATGAATATTTATCTTATTCCATAAGTCTTGGTTTTCTTATATAATGTGAAACCATAGAGAGCAAAAGTGGGGAATTATATACAAGTCCCCGAAGGGTTACAAGACTCAAATAAAATAGAAAATACAATAACTCCAATAGCTCTAACATCTTTTTTTCTCGCTTCATCGGTGAGGTTTTTCAATGTAAAACCATGCGAGTTCTCGATGGTTGATTGCTTGTGGTTGATTGCAAGTTTGGATCATCCTCGACATAGTAGAATCGATCGGTAACTCATTTATGGGTGGACCTTGTAAATCAGTGTGTTTCTCGCAACAAACTGGTATCAGAGTACTAAGTTTCGGCAGGATCATCAAGAAGATGGCGTCGTACAATCTGAAGATCGAGAAGCTCACCTGAAGGAACAAGTTCGGTTCATGACCGATCAAGATGCGCATCATTCTGAAGCGTGGGGTATCTTGGCATCATTGGACAAGTAGTTGGCGAAGGCACTAGAGCCCTCCAGGTTGATGTTGCAGGAATAGAAAGCGCACTCAACGATCATGTTATATTTGACAGATGAGATTATCGTGGAAGTCGCCAATGAGACGACCATGATCAGTCTATGGTTGAGACTCGAAAGTCTATACATGACGAAGTCTCTGACCAGTAAATTATTGTTGAAGATTCGTATGTAAGCAACGTATGTTCTATCTCCACATGCAAGAAGGTACATATATTAAAGAACATCTAGACCACTTAAATACAATGTTAATGTATTTAAGAAAGGATTTAAGAAACGTAGATGTTATGATTGAAAATGAGGATGTTGCATTGATTCCGATATAAAATTTTGTTCAGTCATTATGGGAAGAGAAGAGATAACCTTAGAGTCTGCATATGCGTAAACTTCGGCACATGGCTATTAACAAACAGAACTCTCACGTTGCATGTTTGATTATGACCCATGAAAAAAATCATGTTGATTATGGTTATGTGAAAAAAGATAAGCAGAAGTCCAAGTCAAACAATTCCAAAGATATTACTCTAAGGAACCTATACATTGGAAGAATAATTGCTCGAAGAAGAAAGTAAAGGCCACAGTTGTTGCAGTGGCTCATGGATGCAGATGTTCTGAAGATGATCAGATCATCACCATCATATATCAAAAGAAGACAGATAGCACATGAATACTTGAATCATGTTGTTCTTATCATACGACTCCCAATGAAGATTGGTTTTACACCTATGAGAAGACAGATGGTGGAAACAACACCATGGGGATGTGTAGTGTACAAAATTGCAAGGAATAACTCTGTGAAAATCAAGATGAATTACGAAGTTGTGAGGATGGTGGCAGAAGTTCACCATGTTCCTGACCTGAGAAAGAACATGATATCCATTGGAGTTTTGAACTCTAAAGGATATAGGTACATCGTTGAAGGTGGAGTTATGCAGATTGTCAAAGTTGGGGTGGTTGTCATCAAGGACAACAAGCAGAAGACCTTATATGTCATACAGTGGTATACAGTTACCATAACTATTGCAGTAGCATCCCAAACCGTGAAATCGTAAACAGAGTTTGTGCATATGCGATTGGAACGCATGAGCCAGATGTTGATGAATATCATCAATCAGAAATTCATCATCAATCAGAAGGTATCAATCAGATCTCAAAAGATTCAACCTGGAGTTCGGTGACCATTATGGGTTTGAGAAACAACACAAGAAGCAAGTTTAGTAAAGAAATTTACAGGACGAAGCACGCGCCGAACTATATTCATAATGACTGTTGGGGCCTTTCTCGTGGCCCATCTTTGAGATGTGCCAAGTATTTCATTTCCATTATCGATGATAAACCATGAATGGTCTAGTGTGAAGGCTAAGGTTTAGGCCTTAGAGCAATACAAAAGCGTATAGATCGCATCACATATGAGAATCATTATCATATCGTTTCATCAAGATCACAATCATGTAATAAGATTACATCTTGAAGCTTGTTTGCGATAGCGTGTCTCTAAGTGAAGAGACATCCTGTCTCCAGTCCGGTCCAACAAAGGATGCACTTGCGGGCGCGTGGATGAGACGCGTAGATCCCGCAATCCGAGTTGATGATCTGAGCGTGATGTCTTCGGATTTCATCTCACGAGATGTGAAGCCTTCCTCATAAACAAGATGCACCGAAGAAGGCAGAGATCATCCGACAGCACAATAACATTGTGACGATGGTGGAGCTCTCACAAACAATACGATGGACGACCACAATATTGAGAGAAGAGAGAGCTTGGATGTATATGAGAATATGAGATAGAGAGAGATTTGTTGCTTTTTTATTGTTGTTAGAGAAAGAGATAAGTCCAACCTTTCTTTTATACAAATTGGATGGTAGAGATGCACTCCTAATTTAAATCGATGGTCACGATTTTGTTGCATAAATTTGGAAATAATTAATTAAAAATAAATTAAATATATTGAAGAATCTTCAATATAATTTAATCTGAATTAAATTAATTAATGTGGAATGAATGGAAAGAGAGCAAGGCTCCTTCCATTCATAGGATGGACGGCGACCATGAATTAGGACTCAAGGTGGTCATCCACTCCTAATTAGGAATGGAGGCTATCTCCTTCCCAATTAGATGATATCTCATATCTCATCAAATGTTCCACATGTGCAACAACTTTTATTACATATTCATTCACCAAAATAATTACAAATTATTTTGTTATAATTTCAATCATGCCATTGATAATTATGAATCATAATCAACCACCCAATATCAATACAATACGAATCCAATTCACATCAACATGTAATTCATAAATCATATTTACAATCAAATCTCTCCAGCATATTATAAATCATATTTATAATATTCATTATTATGCATAGTCTGCATTAATCATATCTTTGATAATTAAATCATATTTAATTATCTTATATGACTATTTTCATGCGTCCAAATAATATGAATCAAAGTCGAATTATTCATGACAATTAAATCATATTTAATTATCAATACCTAGATGCATTATCAATAATATAATTATTCTTGAACTTTTCCAAAAACAATGTGCTTTCTCCATGGATACTTTGGGATAAGGACATGACGATCGTACATTCCATGTATAGTGACTTGGATATTGAGATCATATCTCAAATCCAGATCTCAGAGATCTCTCAAAGATGTTTAATTAAATCAATCTGTTAATTTAATATTCTCATTGCATCCGAGTCATATTCAGATCAATGTCCAACATTTGGACTAAGATCAGCTTACTAATCTATTGAGAGGAGTCACTAAAATCGAAATATGACTCATCACTCCCATCGAATGGAAGTGTCAAGGTTATACAATTAGTTACGACCACATCAACCTCGAGTATTCCTAATACGCATGCATCCTGCATACTGAAAGACCTAGACTAGACTCAAAGTTTCAGATCATATTTAAATTATCTTCTTTAGGATTTTATCATTAAGTTTCTCATTCGATCATAGGGAGTTGGTATATATGCTTTTCAAAAAAAAATGCCATACATACAAATTCTTGGCATGCTTCCAAAGCAAGACGACAATGCCTGGAATTTGATCGGTCCCAATACATCAAGAGTGAGCTCATGTCTTTCAGTTCAGTAGTGAACATGTATGATCCCTTTGAAAGATCGTATTACTCATATAGCCTTGTATGCACACCAGGTCGTAGGTTCATAGACCATGATTGGGTCATCAACCTAATGGTCTGCCTAATTTACATACTTAGACATATAGTAATACATCTGTCAGAGTCATTGAAACTGAAAAGAGTCTCCTCGTCGGAGTACTCTGACTCGCCACATGTAGAAGACGGAATCATGTGGATAACTGCTCCATCTCTAAAGATCCGAACTGGGAAAAAATCGAGGAGATATCCTTGTCGGAATCGACGGTCGTTGGAGAATGGAGTCTGAAAAGTCTCCACGTCGGAAAACTGGGCCTCTCCCATACTGGCTTAGAGAATGGGATTTCTACTCTGGAGTCCCTATGAAACTACATAAAAACCCTATCCCACGTGGCATAGGGAATAGGATCTCTACTCTGGAGTTCCTGTGGCTTACATGAAAACTCTAAGACCAAAAACAAAGATGGGGACACACAAATGATGGCAAACATGTACGTATCATACTGAAAACTCGGAATCTGATCATCGAGTCTGAAATCTGAACTTAGAGTCTGACAACTGGCTGGTCTAGAATATGAAGAATCTGGATCCGACCTCTAACTCTACACAATACTCCCCTCTTTCTCCCATACTTGTTGAAAAATAATGATATCGACAAGGTTGGGAGAAGACAAAAAATGGGGAAACAAAAACATCACATAAGCTGATAACATTTTTTGGCTTTTCAATCATTTTTCCTCAAATCATTTTTTTAAATAATCCTTTTTTCAATTTTTCTTTTTGAAAAAAAAAACGGTCGCACATATGGCTTTTCTTTTGTATGTCTTTTCTCAAAACACTTTTTATTATAGCATAGTCCAAACATGGGCCCAATATTGCAGCCTCCTCTTCTCCCTCTCTTTTTCGGCCCACTTGGGCTTACCCTTATTTAGGTGGGAACCCCTTTCTAAAAGACTGCCACCCTCAATAGGGGCTCTCGCCGCAGAGGTTGCCTCTGTTCTCGAAAGGGGGCTTCTTCATCGAAGTTGTGTCGCTTGGAGAAGTTGCGTGTGTTGGAGGAGTAGCAGCATCGCTCTGGGAGGATGAGGGCAGAGATGCACCGCTGCTGATCGCGTAGTGTTCGATTCAAGAGATGGAGATGGGGGCGAGAGAGAGAAAAGATCGTAGAGATGGAGATAGCTAGTGCTTGGAGATCTCGCGTGGAGAATAGTAACACTGCATGGGATGCGGCAATTGCCATCTTTTTTTTATTCTCGTGCAGATCTGAATTTTTTTGAACTGTAGCTGGAGTTGTTGTTGCAACGCTCACCTTGGATCTTCTTGTTGTGCTTCTGTTGCAAGCACGCGTTGGTGGTCGAGGTATTGCGGGGTGGTGTCGCTCCTTGCTGGAGAGGAAGGTGGCTGCGATTGCCGCCTAAAGCGTGTGCATCGCCTGGAGATCGACCTGAAGGAATGCTACCATGCCTCTCATGATTGTATCGTGCCACTACCTGGAGGTCGACCTAGGGTTGGCGATGCTGACTACGACGAGGTACCTTGGAGAAGGGGCTGAGGACTGCTCCTCCCAATATCTAGATCCCCGTCGCCTGGAGATCCTTAGTTGCTCTTCCTGTAGTACTCATTGCCAATGAAGCATGGAGTTGGCTTTGTCGTAGAGATGGAGATGCGTGTGGTTGCCTTGATCGGAACCCATCACACAGCTCGAGTTGTGTTGCCACCGCCTTAAGATCTGGAGGGTGGTTCCCTACATCGGCGCCTTCAGTTGTGTCGCCTAGAGTCGGAGAGCGATGGGGCTCTGCTTTGCGAGGAGGTTATAGGTGGTTCGTGCCACCGCCTGTGAGCCATCGTGCGAGATGGCAGCGAGCTGTAGCCTGGAGGATGCTTCTCGATGACAAAAAACTTTACAGAACTAGGTCTTGAACCGCTGATAATCGAACATAGTCTTCAAAATAATTATAAGATCTTCTGAAAATTTAGGATGGCTGAAAATTAGGGTTTCGAGAAACCCTTAAAACTAAAAAACAAACTTGAACGATCTTGAACAATGAATAGATAATCTTTAAGAATAAATCTTCAAAATCAACCAAGAACGACCCGCTCTGATACCATGGTAGAAATATGAAATGCATAAGCATAATCAGAGAAAAAGAAATAAGAACATGAAGAACATCAAGATTTTACGTGGAACCCTACTTCCTAAGGGGCGAGATGAAACCACAGGAGAACGTCTCAATGGGTTGATTGTTGCATTCAACTTTCTCATCTGATACATGAGGTCTGGGGCTTCTTATATAGCCTCCACAGACCCTCTCCAAGTCCCACCAATGGTAGATGCGGGACTAAACACTGGATGTGGTAGTTGGACCCTGGAGGAATCCAATTACCCATCTACCGCATATGACGCATATACTCCAACAATATAGGTAATGGTAGATGTAGGTACGTAGGTGGAGGAATGGAATATGGTGGAGTACGATGAGGTTGTAGGATACTGGTGGGAGATCGAGGACATGATGCACTCGGATGAAGAATTGTAGATTCTCGACGTACTCCTACATGAGACCTCCAAGGCTTGGTCTTGCCATATTGGTGATCGCCTATGACTTGTCCTCTACCATAGGCTCGTGTATTACTCGTCCGCTTGGGGAACAAAGGAGAAAAATAATCAGTGGGTTGACCCTTCTCAAAGAGGTAACGGAACCATATATATACCATAAGCACAAGTAAAGAAGCCAACAAAGAAAATCCTAATCGCCCTATCCTCGAATTGTCTTACTGGCATGTGACTAGGATGTGGTGAAAATCGTGGAGTGTCATATCGAGGCATGGTGGTCCTGTAACCAAATGGGAAGGAGGGCGTATGTAATATGTGAGGAGGTAGGGAGAAGGGGACCCATCGAAGCTTCTCGCTTCTTATAAGGTTGAGGGAGACGAGTCTCACCTGGAAACGATAAGGGACAGCCTAATAGCAACCAAGGATGACAGACACAGAGGTGGTGGTTGTAATAGATAGCCACATGGTGCCCTTATTGTTAGCTGCGTAGAGAGATCGAGTAGGGGACAAATTTTTATTTTTGTACGAAGGAGGGAGAGAGCAGTCATCTTTCT
The DNA here is from genome assembly GCA_037367405.1 of Ottelia alismoides. Lineage (NCBI taxonomy): Eukaryota > Viridiplantae > Streptophyta > Magnoliopsida > Alismatales > Hydrocharitaceae > Ottelia > Ottelia alismoides. Next base: position 1,791,351 of record JAZKJV010000784.1, read on the forward strand.
TTGATTTTCTACCGGGTAGCAAGAGGAAGAGAGATGGGACTGTCGTCCCTAACTCAAGAAAGGAAGAGAACCAATAGTTGGATCTTCAAGATCCGACGACTCTATTTAGCAAAGAAACGAAGGTCGATGTGGATGTTGATCCAGATCCGAGTAGTAAAGAAGATACGAATAGACTTTAACAGAGTAGTGGCTTACTTATCTCGTTATCCGTTTGATAAGAGGGTTTGGGTCTGGCTGAATGGATGAATACGAATTCCGTTGGGGGGCAAAGGAGTGGATCCATATGGAATGCAGAGAAGAGGTGCAGCCCAATGATGGAAGGGGGAATGAGATTTATGGCCCAAGATGGAATTCAGACCAAAAGATTATACATAGAGTGCCCATGCAACTCACTTATTTCTCAAGCAAAAGCATATATTAGTATTAACTATTTTAAGTTGTATTATTTGTATTCTACTATAATATACTTATTGTACATGTCAGTAAAAGCAGAGACAACACCCGTAGAGGTCGAATCAGTAACGATATAAGGGTAATAAAGGCCGTTCATTCTTATGCCCTCCGCAAAAAATATGCATCGTCCGGATATCCTGAAAATAACAATAGAACATCTCAAAATTAACATGCCGGTTCAATTCAACACATAGCTTATGAATTGATAATGGGCTCCGAGAAAAATCAGGTGCACAATAAATGCCAGAGAGACTGAGCTTAGAGGAAGACACAATAGTCCCAACAATGGGAACATGAAAATGTGCACCATTGGCTAGTCAAACCGACTTCATGGTGGAAGAGGGTTGAGAAGGTGTCAAAAGACGACCTTCTCCAGTCAAGTGAGAAGACATACCAGAGTTAATGATACATGCTGGTGATGTGGTAGAAGATGTGTTGACTACGATACCTAAGGTAGTAGCTAGATGCATAATAGAAGTAGTTTCACCGAGAGTAGAGTTTTACAGAAGCTTTATCTGGCGAGCGATATAAGCCCCCTAGACCAAATCACTAAAGACCCGAGATCAGATCACGTAGTTATTTATCCCTTGATTTTGATAGAATTCCCTTGTACCATCGTAGAAGACGTACAGAGGGTTTGGTCCCGGTAGAATTTGATGCCATCGTAGTCAGATTTGAAGATCAAAAAGTAGTTGCAAAGGGTCAAGAATTCATGAAGGTGGTACGTGAAGCGCTTGTTCTTCGTAACCCAAGCCTCGCGCATAAAGGTGGCATGTTTAGGGCTCCAAATCTGAGTAACAAGGACCAAAATTCTGATCTAGTGGCACCTATCGTATCTTGCATTTTAGGACCCGAAAATCCAATCTAGGGTTCAACGAAGGTGGTATTTTTAGGGCAATATGTGATGGACCCTTAAGACGCAAGACGATAGAACCCAAGCAATGGCGTTGAGGACAGCGAAGGCAGCAATGCCCCCCCCCCCCGCCCTCGAGCGATGCCTTCCTTCGAAGCTTTCATGCGAAGATGGCTTTTAGGGTGAATCTTCATTTGAAGGAGGCGATGGAACCTCCCCTCGAAGCTTTCAAGCGAAGGTGGCCTTTAGGACAAAGCTTCCATGCAAAGCTTCCTTCGAAGGAGGGGTTGGGACCCAGCGGTTAGATTTGGCAATGGGTTCCATACATAAGAAGTTCTATGTGATAGGTTCCTCCAAGAGGTTATGTGTGCATGAGGGTTTTGGCAATGGAGTCGACTCCTGGCGACAGATGAAGCCCAAGGAACGGCTATGGGGACTCTTGGCAATGGATCCCAAGCTGTAATGAACTCATTCCTCAGAGAATCTTGTGTTATCCAAATATATACGCCATACTCTCATTTGGAGTCTAAATATGAACAGGGTAGACGAAGTCATCGTCATCAAAATCAAAGAGGGAGATTGAACTCTTTCTCGAACATGAACTCCTTGAATTGTGCATTTCTTCTTGACCTCTCTTAATCCATGTCCTTCTTTCCTCCAAGTTAGCCTTCATTAAGTCCATCGCATCTTTGAGGCAGCGCGTACACTTGGCAAAATTCTTGTTGTTGCTAACAAGATGAAGTTTCAGCATCGTAATCCCCCTCCTAACATCTTTCCACAAAATTTGCATTGTGGTTTGGATTTGTTGTCATCTAGAGCGGTGATATACATCCAACCAATCTCCCTGATGTCCATCTAATCTTTAGAACCATTAGATTCCGATCCGAAGTATGAGCTCATGATGTTAATTTTCTCAAGTGAAAACTGCGAGGAAATTAAAAAATAATCACACACGAGTCACACAGTTGGAAATTAGGAATACTCGCTTACTTGAATTTACAGGTTTTAAAATGCATAAAATACATAAAACATAAAACCTTGAATGATTAGTTCTCCGAGTATCTATGTCAAATTTTGTAATTAGTAAGCAAAATCATCTTAAATAAATCTAATTTTATGTTATACTATCAGAGAATAACCATGCATGCACACACTAAGCATGAGATTCAATTACCTGCTATTACGATATCGGGTTTCATTTTCAGATTTAACAAATTTATAATTTTTAAAAATCATAAAATGCCTAAATTTTAGATTTTTTGTGTTAAAATGAGATTCAATCTTCCACTTTGTACAATATCAACTTACACCAATATAAGTTTCAAAACCCTCAATTCATTTCTATTAGTATCTCGTAGATACTCAAAATATTCCCAAAAAAAATCCCAAGAATATGTGATATAAACACAAGAAGAACAAAAATCCTCAAAAACATTAACTAAGAACTAACAAAATAGTGGAGATTAGGAGGCCATACATTCAAAAACCCTAAAAGAGAAGCTCCAGCAGAACACAGCAACAGCCTCGAGTGATATGAGACCAATATTGGCATAGCTTCACCCCTATCGGTCAAAAGGTCTTTCTTAAAAGAAAGATTCCATATGTCGACCGATATATCAATATGTGACAAGATATGGCCACTATATCGGGCAATACGAACCGATATCTGAGAATTCAATATATAATATCAAAATATTGAAGTTGGCGATATCGGTGATATCTTGTTGATATATCATGTTATTTTAAACCCTTCTCAAGAGGAAACACATGCAAATAGAAGAGTCGTGTGGGTTCTCCTTCTTACTCGATCAGATCATAGAGAAATTATCTTCATTTTTCCCCCACGAAAAGTGTTGGACATGCGAGCCCATGGCGAGCCATTATGCAATAAATGTTATTGCAAATATCATTCCCTAATCTGAAATGAAGAATGCATAATTTGCATAATAGGTCCCTTAGTACAATTGGATGCAAATCGGATTTTTTTTTACGGATAAAAATAAATATTTGATCGGTGGATTTTTTGATAGAGAAGATATTGGAGGGATTGAGAGGAGAAAACTCGTCGGAAAAACGAGGGATGTTGGAGAAGAGAACCGTGAAGACCACGTGGGGGAAGGAGAGAGACAAGAGAGAGAGAGATACAAATCTCAAATTAATTATCAACTGAACTGTCCTAAATAACTAGGCTATCATCCCTTTATATAGGAGGGATGAGATTACAAAAATAGCAACTCAAATTCAAATTCAAACTAATTATCTTAATTTAACTCTAACCGACTAACCGACTATTTTGAAATTCAAATCTCTAACTAATTGAGATCACAGGCGATCATGTTTATTTAATTAAAATTACGATGACTCAAATAAACGTAAATAAAATTAACGGATAAAAGTAGATAAAAATGCGGCCCTATTTCTCCAGTTCACGCTGCATCAACTCTCATCCGCTTAAAAAATTTGTCTCCTAACGAATTGCTTGATCTTCAGGCTGTTGATGGAGAATTTCCTCATGGATTGTTGGTCGAATCTCCCAATTTCGCTTCTTTTCTATGTTACGTTTATAATTCTTTCTCACTGAGGGGTATGGTCACAAAAGTTCTACCCCTTCAATTAATCAAATCTTGTAAGGGGAGCTTTTGAATTTTCCCTTTGAATAAAAACTTTTGCGGGGGGGCCTTTTCTGCAATTATTCCAAATTAACCTCCTATCCCTAAATTTATGGGATAGGTCTTCCATTGGAGATAAATCAGGAAGCCATCCTGGACCTCGTTCTTCCTTCTATTGCCGTGGGCGATGCCGAACCCTAGGGTTAGGGTTCCACTAGCTTTGGCGGCGCGGGATAAAGAGAAGGAAGGTGGTGACGTGGCCGCTATGGAGATGGCGGAGCTGCAACAGGTAGGGAGGGTCGGGGATGGCGCTGTAAATAGGGAATATGAGGGCTGGTGGTGCGGGGCCGAGGGGTAGGATGGGGAGGGGGGCGATGGTGAGAAAATGGGGCGGCATCGCCGGGGATGGGGGGAGGGATAGGCAGCATCGGGGAAGGGTGGTGACGTGGCCTCTATGGAGATGGCGGAGCTGCAACGGGTAGGGAGGGTCGGGGATGGCGGTGTAAATAGGGAATATGAGGGCTGGTGGTGCGGGGCCGAGGGGTAGGATGGAGAGGGGGGCGATGGTGAGAAAATGGGGCGGCATCGCCGGGGATGGGGGGAGGGATAGGCAGCATCGGGGAAGGGTGGCGGCGCATAGGGTTGAAAGGGGAGTTAGGGAAGGCGTTGTAGAGAAGGGAGGGGAGGGTGCTGGGGGGTGCACCGCAGGAGGTGTAATGGTGGCGGGAGGGGGTGTTGAGGTTGCGGGTTGGGCAGCAGGGGGTGCGGGAGGGAGTTCTGGGGTTGCAGGTGCCGCGAGAGGGGGGCTTGGGGTTGCGGGTGCAGCGAGAGGGGGACCTGGAGGTGCGAGGATGGTGGAGGTCTGTGAGAGGGCCGCGGATAGGCCGTAGGTCGGTTTCTGCGGCGTTTGCAAGTCTGAAATCACCTGGACAGCGAGCAGGTCGACACTTTTTTCTCCCGGAATGGGCTGGACAGCGAAGAAATCATTGGCGACGGCCTCCTTTTCCTCTGAAATGGGCTGGACAGCGGGTGTCTCGTCACTTTTTTCTTCTGGAATGACCTGGACAACGAGCAAATCATCCTCGACGGTGAGTTTTTCTTCGTCACAGATCTGGACAGCGGCTTCGGTAGTTGAAGATTTTGATGTGGCGGCGCATAGAGCGTCGAAATTAGCCATCATATCTCGCCATTTGCACTGGAAATCTTGACATTTGGATTGGAAATCACGCAGTGCGTCCATAGTCTCCTTGTTGTAAGCTTCTTTGGCTCGTCGTTTCCGCTCCGACGAATGATGGTGTTTCGTCGCATGTCGGCGCGAATGTCTGGACGAATCGTCAGATCGTGAGGACGATTTGTAGGCCATGCTCTGATACCAAATGATGCAAATCGGATTTTTTTTACGGATAAAAATAAATATTTGATCGGTGGATTTTTTGGTAGAGAAGGTATTGGAGGGATTGAGAGGAGAAAACACGTCGGAAAAATAAGGGATGTTGGAGAAGAGAACCGTGAAGACCACGTGGGGGAAGGAGAGAGACAAGAGAGAGAGAGATACAAATCTCAAATTAATTATCAACTGAACTGTCCTAAATAACTAGGCTATCATCCTTTTATATAGGAGGGATGAGATCACAAAAATAGCAACTCAAATTCAAATTCAAACTAATTATCCTAATATGACTCTAACCGACTAACCGACTATTTTGAAATTCAAATCTCTAACTAATTGAGATCACAGGCGATCCCGTCTATTTAATTAAAATTATGACGACTCAAATAAACGTAAATAAAATTAACGGATAAAAGTAGATAAAAATGCGGCCCTATTTCTCCAGTTCACGCTACATCACAATTAGGGTTATGTACCATAGCCATCTTAGTGATCATACAGCTGTTGATTCAATTATTGAATCATAGAGGCTGGTGCTTGGATGAATATCTAATGAGTTAGATTGAGGATTCATCAAGCACCGTCAAATGATTGTTAAGAGATGATATCCAGTGTAGGAGATGGCAATCCTTTCTCAGTTAGGCCGATATCTAATCAACCTCTTGATGCAGGTCCTCTGCATAGCAATAGAGATTCGAAGGTGTCAGATTAGTTAGGTCAAAGAGTTGACTTAACGAGATCGAGATAACCAAAGTCCTATGTTGTATGCTGTCACAATATAGGCACGCATCCTCTGACCGGAGACAGATGTGTTACTATATATCTGAGTATGTACATTTGGCAGACCAATAGGTTGATGACCTAATCAAGGTCTATACACCAGCGCGTTGGTGTGCATATAAGGGCATATGAGTAATACGATCTCTCAAAGGGATCATACAGGTTCATTACTGAACCGGAAGACATGAGCTCACTCATGAGATATTGGGAAGAATCAAATTCCGTGCACGGTCGTCTCGCTTTAGAAGCTTGACTGAATTTGTATGTTTGATATATACTTCTGGAAAGTATATGATCAAGACCTAGGTATAATATATGCTTTTGGAAAGTATATGATCGATACCGACTCCCAATAATCGAATGAGAAACTTAATGATAAAACTCTGAAGTAGACAGTGTAAAATTGATCTTATACTTCAGGTTTATTCTGAGTCTTCCAGTATGCAGGATGTACAGGTATTGGGAATACCTGAGGGTGATGTGATCATAAACGATTGTATAACCATAACGCTTCCATTCCTAGGGAGTGATGAAACGGGTCTGGATTTTAGTGACTCATCTCAGTAGAGAAGTAATCTGATCTTAGTCTAAATATTGGACATTGATTTGAATGTGATTCAGATTCAATGAGAAGATTAGATTTGCGGTCTTGATTTAATCAAGCATCTATGGGAGGTCCGAGATCTAGATTTGAGATGTGATCTCAATATTCAAGTCACTATACGTGGAACAATACAATCGCTATGTCCTTATCTCCAAGTATTTGCGGAGAAAACGCATTATCCTTGATAGGGTTCAGGATAATTTCATTGTAGATAATATGTATCCGAGTATTGAGAAAATGGATAATTAAATGTAATTTAATGATCATGAATAATATGAAATTGATTCATATTATAAGGAGATTTATCTTAGATAAGTAAATGTGATTTAATTATCAAAGATGTAAATAATGTGAATATGATTTATATTATTTGGGCACAAGAGAAAAGAGATCCAAGATGATTAAATGAGATTTAATTATCATGAATATGAATAATATGGATAGCACTATCCAAATTATTCATAATATATTATAAATATGATTTATAATGTATTAGAGAGAGTTAATTATAATTTATATTTGTTAATTAATCATTGATGTCTATTGGATACACATTGTGTAATTAATTGAAAATGTAAATTATATTTTGTTTTGGATTGTGAATGTGATTCACAAATTTCCAATGGCAAGATTGCAATATTCTCAAAATTAATTGTGAATTATTTTTGAAGAATAAATCACAACAAAAGTTGTTGGATTAAATAAAGGAGATTTCCATGGAGATATGCAATCTCATGAAATCTCATGAGATTGCCCCACTTGTAATCAAGTGGATGGCCGCCATAACCAATATGGAAATTGGTGGCCGTCCACCATGATACATGGGGAGACAATCTCCATGTTGGTAATCTCCCTTATTTGATTGGTTTAATTTTATGATTGATATATATTTGATTTGTCAAATATATTTGATCTAAATTAAATCATAAGTTGTTTTTACCAACAATAATCTAGACCATTGGATTAGACATAAATCAATCTCATCCATTGATTTTACATGTCCCATGGATTGAGATCCATGGATCCCAAAATCCTATAAATAGAGAGGCATACCATGCTCTCAAGGGCTATGCTATTGAAGCACATCTATCTCTCTTTCTCTCTACACGCCTACTCTCTCTCCCTCTCATATGGTTGTCCACCATGGATGCCCTAGAGGGAGTCTCCATCGTCGCAGCGTCGTCGTTATGCTGCCCGATCGTTTACTCATGGATCTCTGTCTCCTTCGGTGCGCCTCGCTCGTGAAGAAGACGTCAGATCTCATGTGTCGAGATCAGGAGATCCGTCGCTTGGATCATCAACATGGATTGCGAGAAGCACGCGATTCATCCTCGCGCTCGCAAGCGTCTCCTCCGTCGGATCGGACTTGAGACAGGAGGTCTCTTCGTTTAGAGACTCGATCACAACAACGCTTCAAAAGGTAATCATATTACTTGTTTGTGGTTTAGACGAAACGATCTGAAAAGTGTTATTAGATCATGTGGTCTCGTCGCATGAAAATTTTTTAAATTCCGCTGCATAGAACAACTAGTGCGACTAGTCGTTCATCGTCGCATTCGATACGACGCTCACGCTTCTGTGATGTGCTTAAGGATTATTCTATATCCTTCAAGTGGTATCAGAGCCTTAGGTCGAAGGTTTTGGATACGATCCATAAAACCGAAGGTGACTTGGGTTCGTTAGGGTTGCGAAGTTTTATCGCATTTCTTTTTCGCATCTCTGTTTTGTTATTATTTTCGGCCCTGTTTGAATTGTTTAAACACGAAAATAAAAATTAGATTTTGTTTCCCATTAAATAAGGAAACCATAGGATCTGAGTTTACGTAATTTGGATTCCGTTTGCTCGAGATATGATTGTTTTAATGAACATGTATTCACGGTTGCGGGAACTGCGAATCTTAACATGATTAATGAGTAAATTATTATTTTGATTTGCCTCGAAATGCGTGAAATATCACTTAGATTCTGTCCTAAATCAAATTAGCAATCTTGGAAAATTGATTTTGTCTAATTTGGTTTTAAATTGATTGAGATATGTTAATTTTAGTAAGTAGGGATCACTACTGAAATTACAGTCCTAATCAAGAACCATGTGATTGTCAATTAATGAAATTAATTGTTAATTTCATGAAATAATTATGGAAAATATTTGAGAAATATTGAATGATGATTATTTTCTTAATTGACTTGACCTCAACCAATAAATTGATTAGATTTGATCCAGATCATAATTGGAAACACAACCATCGAACTCCTTGCTTGAATAGGATTGGGAATTTGTCTAGCAAATTTCCTTATAATCAAAAATATTTTGATTATTACTATATGGCATAATTTCAGTTGAAAAACCGATGATCATCTTAAGTACAAAGTGATTGACTCGGCATTATTTTTTCCCGAGGCGGATATGGTGTCTAGTCGAGGATCGTTGGGGTAGCGGGTTGCACCGGATGCGGTTCGTCTCACTCCCCCCGGTACTGGCCATGACAGCAGGTAGGGAACGAATGATTCCTGAAAGATCATGATGTATTTTTTTAATTATTAAAATTCGAATTAATACGCATTTTGAGATAATACTATATATTCAAGTAAAATCAAGTTTGATGATTGAATTGGATTGATAATTAATTTAATATGATTAAGTTAATTATATCCAAATTAAAAACACTCTATTATGAATAGATGTGTATTCCCCTTGGAAGAATTAATTATGTGAATATGATTCATGATGATTAATTGAAATTTGAATATGAGGTGGAGGATCACATAAGTGACATCCATGGTCTCCCGTCAAGGCGAAGGGTTCCGTCGCCAGATATTTTATGAAGGAGATGCCTGTCCGAAGTGACAGCTCCTGTATATGATCCATTTGGATCGGACTCGTCGCTTCTCGAAAGAGTAAGGACGTATGCCTAGTGACCCCAATATCGGGTCCTCATATTATTGGGGCGATATTGGATTGCGCATAGCGAGTTGTATTCATGTTGACGGTTGGTTCAATTAATGACAGGTCAACATCACCTTAGGGGTAGTGGGTCTGGGTGTTAAAAACCGATATGGGAGATCCAAGTTGGACTTGCAAGGCGGAATGTGTTCCCGCTTCTTTTTATCCGAGTTACAGGTTCTCATATTATTGGGATGTAACAAAGATAAGGAAGGAGATCCCAGATCTTGTTGAGATATAATAGTAAGTATATCTCTTACATTGAAAGTGATTAAGGGAATGAACTTTCAATGTTGATAAGGCAAGACAACTTTGATATAAAAATTCCTAAATCAAAGTAAATATATATATTTATATATATTTATGCAAATTTCTTATTTCAGATAATCCTTCTTTAATCCCACTTAATGTTATACTCAATAATAACCAGTAAAATATAATGGATTGGACCCATGATCCAGATATTGTACATGCAATTGGACACATAATGTATGTGGTTGCAATATGCAAGTTTCCTCATAATAATGAGGAATGACAATTAAATAGACGGTAGAAATACAACCCTCGGGTTTGTATGTCTCTACAGTCTTGATCTCTCATCGAATGTACTTTGGAAGTGACATGTCGATAATGATTGTAATTGTCAAATAATCCTTATAAAATCTAAGAAGATGTTCTGTCATACATGTGTGCTCTCGACACATAATCATGAATGACATGGTTCTCTGCATTATGCAGAATGGTGGCTCTATAGGAGATGATGTATTCAAATTGTTTGAGTACCTATCTGAACCTAAGTTTTAAGAGTTTAAATGGATGTAGATACGATGAGTGTCATGATTCTACTATCTATACTCTAGTCATTCATGAAGCTTCATAATATTCATATTGTATGAATTGAATGAAGCATGTATAATTGTTGAAATACTCTTATATTGAAATTTTTTATTTTAACATAAGAGATCCTTTGTCTTGAGCAATGGTTGCTTATAGATAAAGGGAGCGCAGTAGAAGCATGGATTGGACCCAAGTAAGAAGTATCGTCAAAGAGTTGACTGTACTTCTGTGACTTCCAAATGACATCCAAAGAGTTGGATGAATGCCAATACTGCAATAAGTTGATGTGATGACTATCAAATCTATCTAGAATCCTTAGAGAAGGAATCAGATAGTACATCAGAATAATCTACATATAATCGTTGAAATTGACTTACTTATTTGATAAGATAAGTCTAATAATTGTATCTCAATCTTCTAATGACACTTGCAATTGGTTGCATCTGTATTAGAATGTTAGAAATTTGATCTTAAGATTTATTGGTCATCCATGTTGGAAGTGATGCAATTGTTGCAACAATTCCCATTGGATCAATAGACTTCATAATTTCAGTGGGAGCCCTTAGTCTTAGAGAATGTCTCTGTGACCTAGATATTAGAATACACTAATTGTTTATTTCTAAACGTTGGAAATAAAAATGAATTCTGTAATAGACCTATCATAGAGAGTTATGATGGAGATATTTCAGATAGTAATCTAAAATCTTGGGGACTCTACTAAATTAGAAAATCAATGAATGGTTCATTAAGATTTCTAATACTGAAAATTAAACCATTAAAAATCAATAGGAGGATGAAGATCATTTGATAATGATCTGGCATCATGTTTTGGACATTTATCTGTTGATGTGATCAATAGACTGATAAGAGATGAAACTTTAGATTGTCTAAAGGTTCAAATCTTACATACTTGTGAATATTGTATTCAAAAGTAGAAATGTCCAATACACCCTTCCTTGGGAATGGTGTAAGATGTCAAGGTATTCAAAATCTCATACATATTGATGTATGTGAATCATCTATATCAGAATAAATATTATGGATATGTGATATCTATTGATGATTATTTGAGATATGAGATTTCTTTCCTTCACCATAGAAAGCTTTGAAATGTTCAAAGATTTCACAATTTTGGTTTTGAACCAAAGTCTGAAGGAAGATGAAATGAATTTGATCTAATCTAGGTAGCTGGTACCTATTAGATGAATTCATGGAATAACTTATAGAGATATGAATATTATTTTTATCTCACTCCTCCTTATGAACCTAAACTCAATGAGAGTTGTAAGGAGATACAATTGAATCATGTGTGATATGCTATGATCAATGATGAATATTAGCATATATCTCTTAGTTTCCAAGTATATATATGTGGTAGAGACTACAATATATATCCTTGATAAGGTTCCATGTAATTAAGCTAGAATCTGGCACTGGAGAGTGCTACTTCATTAGGAAAATAAAGGATGGTATTGGACACCTACTTTATGACCTTGAGATTCTTAAAAGATCTCATCTATGAGAATGTGATTCTTAGAGGAAGACTCTCTTAGGAATCAAGATGAAAATGAAGTAAAGGAACTCATTTAATCTTGAGAAGATAATGAAGCTCCTGAAATCGAAAACTAAATAGACAATTAAAGATGAAACACTAATACCTCTTCATATAAGTTTGAAGATGGATTCCATATGTCAGTTGAATCTGACAATGATTCGACTTCATGTGATGAAGCTCTTGAGGATTATGATATGGAAAGATGGATGTTAGCAATAAAAGTCTAATGTAGACTTCATATACAAATGTTGTATGTGAACCATCGATGATCCACCTATAAGGGTCAAGCCCATTAAGGTGTAAATGGATCTTCAGGAGAAAGAGGAAATCTGATGAGAAGGTAGAGACCTTCAAAGCACGGTTCGTGGTCATGAGCTACACACCGAAGAGAAGACAGTGCTTGCGATGAGACTTGCTCTTCCGTGACCATCTTAAACCCATCAGAATAATGCTAACCATAGCTACACAACTTGACTATGACATCTTCATGATGTAAGTAAAGTTTGCATTCCTCTATGAATACTTCTCTGAGGACATTCACATGAAGTAGCCCCAGGGCTTCATGGTTGAGGAAAGCAAGGTGTGTAAGCTGAAGAAACTCCATTAGTGGACTCAAATAAACTTCTTGTAGTTGGAACTTCAGATTTGATGAAATCATAAATGTTATGATTTCAGATAAAATCTTGATGAACCATGTGAAGCTTAGTGGGAGTGTCATTGTGTTCATCGTGCTAAATGTAGATATTATTCTAATCATTTGGAATGATATAAGGATAATAATAAATGTTTTATAGATTGTTTGTTCCATACCTTGAGATATGATCTCAAGGATACCTCTTAGATCTTAGTTCTGAAGTCGTTCAGAAGCAAAGAGAAGAGGGTATTGCGAACATCGCATTAGTAGTACACCTTGGACTTATTCCATTTTCTGGAAAATTCCAAGAAAGGCTTCCTTCCCTTAAGATATGGTAATGACATATCTAAAGGGATAGCACCTCAGAGAGTTGAGGAAGTGAATGCTAGAACTGCTTGTACTTGTGCATCAGTTACGAGAAGCTGAGTGTATGCTAGATGTACAAAAGAGCCAGATGTCTGCCATGCAGTGGGAGTAGTAATATGTTACTAATCCTACTATGGAATAAAATACTTGATTGCAGTAATAACAATATCTTCAAAGATGATGAAACTTAGAGATAGTGATCTCAAAGTAGTATCTTCAAAAGTTTAAGACCTTGTAGATAGTGATCTATAAGGGTCTTAACTATAGATACCTTAGGAGATAGAGATCTCCAGGAATAAGGTGTCGTTCGGCACATGGGGTAAACCCCTCTTTGAGGTGTTTACCCCCCTTACCCCATATTCTCTCCCTCTATGTGGGTCCCACTTTTTATCTTTTTAAAAAAATTAAATAAATCAATTCTCCATCATTAATTCCATCAAAAAATTATATACAATACCATCATATCATATAAAAATTATAAACTACCCCACTTCTACTCACTTTTTCAAACTCCAATACAATCACATCACAATAACTACTCACTTTTTCAAACTACAATACAATTATATCACAATAAACCCACTTCTAACCCACCCCCAGTTTAACCACATATCCAAACACCAAAACCAAAAAATGGGTTACCTGCTACCAGGTTAACCCACCTAAACTCACATACCAAACGCACCCTAAAGGTATTCTGATAAGGATTATGAAAATACTAGTTATAATAATTATTAAGATATAGTGTCAAGGATACTATAACTGACAATATTGAATATTGGTTGCATAAGATGCAACATTCGCACTGGATGCGAGTACTGTAACTAGGGAATATGCAAGTGTCGTAAAAGGACATGATGTAGTCTCTCAGGAACAGAGTGACTGATCAGCTTACCTAGCTACTTTTAGCCTATGATTGTCACATGAGTGTGGGTTTAAATGATTAGCCCATTAATGTCTCTTTGGGCTACTGGAAGATTGTTGGACATGTGAGCCCACGACGAGCCATTATGCAATAAATGTTATTGCAAATATCATTCATTGATCTGAAATGAAGAATATATATTTTGCATAATAGGTCCCTTAGTACAATTAGGATGCGTTTGGTTCGTGGGTTATCCAGGGGTGGATAACCCGATTTTGTGTTTGTGTGTTTGGTTGGTGGATTAAGGGTTGGGAGGGTTTGTGTGATGTGATTGTATTGGGATTTGAAAAAGTTGTTAGTTATTATGATATGATTGTATTGAAATTTGAAAAGATGGGTGGTTGTTGTGATGTGATTGTATTGAAGTTTGGAATAATGAATAGAAGTTGAGTATTTTATGATTTTTAGATGATATGATGGTATAATATATAAATTTTTTGATGGAAAGGGAGTGGGCACCATTAGTGGGTTAAAGTGGGGGTTTTGAGGGGTTACCCACCCAAAGTGGGGGGTAACCCCCCAACCAAACACACCCTTAGGGTTATGTACCATAACCATCTTGATGATCATACAGCTGTTGATTCAATTATTGAATCATAGAGGCTGGTGCTTGGATGAATATCTAATGAGTTAGATTGAGGATTCATCAAGCACCGTCAAATGATTGTTAAGAGATGATCTCCAGCCTGAGTAGGATGGCAATCCTTTCTCAATTAGGTTGATATCTGACCGACCTCTTAATGCAGGTCCTCTGCATAGGAATAGAGATTCGGAGGTGTCAGATTAGTTAGGTCAAAGAGTTACTTAACGAGATCGAGATGACCAAAGTCCTATGTTGTATGCTGTCACAATATATGCACGCATCCTTTGACCGGAGATAGATGTGTTACTATATATCTGAGTATATATATTTGGCAGACCAATAGGTTGATGACCTAAACAAGGTCTATACACCGACGCGTTGGTGTGCATATAAAGGCATATGAGTAATACGATCTCTCAAAGGGATCATACAGGTTCATTACTGAACCGGAAGACATGAGCTCACTAATGAGATATTGAGAAGAATCAAATTCTGTTCATGGTCGTCTCACTTTAAAAGCTTGACTGAATTTGTAGGTTTGATATATACTTCTGGAAAGTATATAATCAAGACATAGATATAATATATGCTTTTGGAAAGTATATGATCGATACCGACTCCCAATGATCGAATGAGAAACTTAATGATAAACTCTAAAGTAGGCAGTGTAAAATTGATCTTATACTTCAGGTTTATTCTGAGACTTCCAGTACGCAGGATGTACAGGTATTGGGAATATTTGAGGCTGATGTGATCATAAACGATTGTATAACCATAACGCTTCCATTCCTAGGGAATGATGAAGCTGGTCTGGATTTTAATGACTCCTCTTAGTAGAGAAGTAATCTGATCTTAGTCCAAATATTAGACATTGATCTGAATGTGATTCAGATTCAATGAGAAGATTAGATTTGTGGTTTTGATTTAATCAAGCATCTATGGGAGGCCTGAGATCTGGATTTGAAATGTGATCACAATATCCAAGTCATTATACATAGAATAGTACAATAGCCATGTCCTTATCTCCAAGTATTCGCGGAGAAAGCGCATTATCCTTGAAAGAGTTCAGGATAATTTCATTGTAGATAATATGTATCCGAGCATTAAAAAATGAATAATTAAATATGATTTAATTATCATGAATAATATGAATTTGATTCATATTATAAGGAGTAGATAATTAAATGTGATTTAATTATCAAAGATGTAAATAATGTGAATGTGATTCATATTATTTGGACACAAGAGAAAAGAGATCGAAGATGATTAAATGAGATTTAATTATCATGGTTATGAATAATGTGGATAACATTGTACATATTATTTATAATATATTATAAATGTGATTTATAATGTATTAAAGAGAGCTAATTATAATTTATATTTGTTAATTAATTATTGATGTGTATTGGATACACATTGTGAAATTAATTGAAAATGTAAATTATATTTTGTTTTGGGTTGTGAATGTGATTCACAAATTTCCAATAGCAAGATTGCAATATTCTCAAAATTAATTGTGAATTGTTTTTGAAGAATAAATCACAACAAAAGTTGTTGGATTAAATAAAGGAGATTTCCATGAAGATATGCAATCTCATGAGATTGCCCCACTTGTAATCAAGTGGACGGCCGCCATAACCAATATGGAAATTGGTGGCCGTCCACCATGATACATGGGGAGACAATCTCCATGTTGGTAATCTCCCTTATTTGATTGGTTTAATTTTAGGATTGATATATATTTGATTTGTCAAATATATTTGATCTAAATTAAATCATAAGTTATTTTTACCAACAACAATCTTGACCATTGGATTAGACATAAATCAATCTCATTCATTGATTTTACATGTCTCATTGATTGAGATCCATGGATCCCAAAATCATATAAATAGAGAGGCATATGCTCTCAAGGGCTATGCTATTGAAGCACATCTCTCTCTTTCTCTCTGCATGCCTACTCTCTTTCCCTCTCATATGGTTGTCCACCATGGATGCCCTAGAGGGAATCTCCATCGCCGCAACGTCGTCGTTATGCTGCCCGATCGTTTACTCATGGATCTCCGTCTCCTTCGGTACACCTCGCTCGTGAAGAAGACGTTGGATCTCGTGGGTCGAGATCAGGAGATCCGCCGCTTGGATCATCATGGATTGCGAGAAGCACGCGATTCATCATCGTGCTCGCAAGCGTCTCCTCCGTCGGATCAGACTTGAGACAGGAGGTCTCTTCGTTTAGAAACTCGATCACAACAATACTTCAAAAGGTAATCATATTACTTGTTTGCGGTTTAGACGAAACGATCCGAGAAGTGTTCTTGAATCATGTGGTTTCGTCGCATGAAAATTTTTTAAATTCCGCTGCATAGAACAACTAGTGCGACTAGTCATTCCTCGTCGTATTTGATACGACGCTCACGCTTCCGTGAAGCGCTTTAGGATTATCACATATCCTTCAAAAAGAAATGCACAATCCATTAAAAAACACCAAACTATAGCAAAGTAAGCACAATAGTGGAATCTGAAGCCACAACCTCTAGGTAGCCCTTGAATGCTCGGGTTAACAAAGAACTCAAACTTAAAAGCTCTATAGATTGTGGACGGTATTTCAGAATTGGCTGAGCAGCAGACAATAGACCAACATGTGAATATTGTCCTCTTGAAAATGATAAAATTCCCATAAATGAGCACAAAAAGCATCATAAACATCGCCAAAAAAAATAACCAAAAGCCAAACTTCTATTACCGGGTAACGGCACTGCCAGCACATCCCCAGCCTTCACCGCAGGCGATCCCATCGCGTTGGCATTCATGATATCCGTGACGGTCGTGAAGTACCTCGAGGCGATCCCCGCCACCGTCTCCCCGACCCCGACGACATACGACAGGTACACCGCGGGGAGGCCGTTGTCCTGGTTGCCGAAGCACGTGCACGGGAGAGGGACGACGAGCTCCTGGCCGGCGTCCACCGCGGAGGGGTCCGTGATCCCGTTGGCCTCGCGGATCTGGTCGGCAGTGACAAGGCCCGCATAGACAGAGTCGGCGATGGCGGCGAGGGTGTCGGAGGGGCGGGCGCGGTAGCGGGTGGTGAGGGAGCGGCGGATGCCGTCGGAGCAGGGGCAGAGGAGGGGCACCTTCAGGAAGAGGCCCGAGGGCAGGATGTGGTTGTCAAAGTCGGGGGAGGTGATGTCGAGGGCGTTGGCGGTGAGGAGGGAGACGGTGTCCAGCTGGAAGAGCGACGCCACCTCCGAGACCTTGAGGTCCGTGTAGAGCGTGTATCCCACCATGGCGCGGCATGTGTCGGAGCCCGAGCACGGCTCTATTGTCGACTTGGGTGATACCCCCGAAAGGGCGAGCGCGAGGGAGAAGAGCAAGCGGGAGAGATCGAGCCGCCGCCCCCAGTACGTCATTGCTGCTGCTCTTCTGTCTAGGGTTTCTTTTCCCTTCTTCTGCTCTCTCTCTCCCTCTTTCGAGTCGAGCTGCGTGCTCTGGTAGTAGTGCTGTGCTGTGTGGCCTTTGGGATTCCTGTCGTGGTCCGTGGAGGTTCGTGCTATGGAGGGGGAGGGAGACAACAGTCGGGAGTCTGCAAGTAAAGATGCAGGAGTGAGGTTCTAGAGCTGACGTGGCGTACGTCTGTTTTGGGAAAGAAGTGGGGGAGCGGTGGTGGGCCGTAGTTTGTAATGATCTAGCTATTTTGGAGTTTAATGACAGAGAGCTACGGGTGTTTAAGGTATATCCGCGAGATGTTCGGACGTACCCCGTACGACGTGGAGTCGTTTCGAAATGGCATATACTATAGATTAATATATGACATGTTGGTCAAAAATTGAATTTGAGGAAATCCATGTATACCTTAATTTATCTTATCTATGTCGAGTCATGGGACCTATTTCGGGTTGGAGGGAGGTGGTGCAAGTCAGTGGCGCTTCGAGTTTTTTGACCGCTTGCGCTTTATTACTGCCGCAGCCTCTGCGGGGGAAGCTCCCGCTTTTGCTTTGGGGTTGGACTATTTTAACCCTTGTTGTAATGAAAAACTGCATGCCCTTTACACCTGATTTTTCGAAGTAAAACGGGCGGATGGGAATAATCCTGGTTAGAAGACGATATTTCAAAGGGGAAATATTGGCCCGTTATAAGCAGCTGCTACGATTACTCACATTTTCCGTACTTTGAAGCCTCCCGTTAGTTCTATTTTAAAAATAGGTTTGGACTTTTTCAAGGCTGTGCACTGATAAGATGATAAAATGTGATAGATCTAAAATACTAACGGGAAGTCATAGCAACGGAAATGAAGTATAAATCGATGAAGACGGAATTTCCTTCTCTTTCTCAACATTTCCCAAGATTCTTAAGTAATAGATCCTCTTGCAAAATTGTTAAGGGAGAGAGGATCCCGATCATGGATATATAAGCACGATGGTTACATATCTCTTAACGTAACCACCAAAAGCAATCACCCACAAGATGTATCCTTTCATTTAATCATAAGCCACACAAAATAAAATAAATATTTAATTGTCATATGATGGTTCAAACATTCCCCCACTTAACTCATGTAACTAATTCGGCGTCCTTTTTTTTGTTAAGTTCCATTAATATGAATTTTGGTAATAGATGTCATTATTGGAAGGCCCGTGCTAGAGTGAAACTGCTTGGAGGTGCAGTGAGCATGGACAAAGGATTTGTTGAAGACTTGGCTACGAGGAGAGCCACCAAAGCTCTTGAATTAATGAAATTACTCCCCCAGTTGGATGATCCACAGAGTGAACTTCTTTTACTACGATCTTGTATGGGTTCAACCAAGCTCTTGTTTGGCTTAAGGGCATGTCAACCCACATGCATGGAGTAAGCTACTGATTTTTTTGACAGAGGACTACGCGGAGCTATTGAGGACATTGTGGTTTGTGGAGGTCATTTCTTTGGCGACCTTCAATGGCGGGTGGCATCCCTACCAATCAAGCTCGGTGGCTTAGGACTGCACTCCGCTATTGAGACTTCTTCATATGCTTTTGTGGCCTTTAGAGCTCAATCTTGGGTGCTTCAAGACCACATTTTACGAGACAGTGTGGTATGTGATATTGATTATGATTTTTTAGATGCCTTGGAGGGCCTACATGTCAAACTCTCATCTTTAGATCTTACATATTTTGCTAACAAGGATACCGTCCCCACTAAAGCCCAGAATGCTTTGGCGAGTTCCCTTTTTAGCAAAATTGTTAAAGAAATTGAGGTTGAATTTGATATGACAGGTAGACAAAAGGCAACTTTTCGATGCTTGCAATCTGACCATGCTCAAGATTTTCTTCTAGCTATTCCTATTGATGGTCTTGGAATGCATATGTCACCTATTGAGTATAGTACCAATCTCAGATATCGCCTTATGATTCCTCTATTCCCAGCAGATGAGGCATGCTCAGTATGCCACAAATCTTGCCCAGACTCCTTTGGGGAGCATGTCGTTCATTGTTGTGAACTCCCATGTTTTAAATATAGACATGATCTTGTCAGAGATGTCCTCTTTGATGTTCTCAAGAAGGCTGGGGTTGCATCAAAGAAAGAAGCAGTTGTGAATTTTTTATTTGATCCACACGAGGGGAGATCCACACTCAGACCAGCAGATGTTTTAATTTTTATTTGGGCTGGGGGAAAACACTCATGTGTTGATTCAACTGGAGTGTCTCCGTTAGTTGGTCTGATAAAAAGTGATTTTACTGCGGGATACGCTGCACAGAAAGCTGCCTCAGCCAAAGTTGCTAAACATGAGAAGGCTTGTATTGACAATCAACATGTCTTCATCCCTTTTGGGTTTGATACCTTTGGGTTCTTGGCATCTGAAGCTACAGAGCTCCTTAAGAGGGTCCAGAAAATTATGCATAGCAATGTTATGGTTCCCAGGTCTATGGATATTGTGTTCTGAAGAACTGGATTTGCCATCCAAAAGGGATTGGCGGCGCAGCTTGTTGCCCGTCTCCCAACAATTTCTTTGTAAGGTTAAGAAGACTAATAGTTTACATAACATAATAAATCTTCATGCGTTAATATTCAAATATTAATACATGTCCTCACTTTATGTCTATTTATTAAATGCATGATAATTGAACAAAAAACAAAACAAATAGATCATCATATCAAAACGTAAGGTTTACACACATGGATGTATTGATATTATTACAAGGTACTAGATAGGAATATTTCTGTTACATGACTGATGAACAGACTAGACGGTAATCCCTTTGTCATATGATCTGCAAGCATATACCTGTATGTTCAATAAATATTAGATGATCTATAACTTTCTCTTTAACAACAAAATATTGTCAATTCTCATTCCGGCACGCGTATACTTGTTGTTAACAAAAAAATACGAAAGCATAATCATCATTATAAAATCTTTAATGGACTTGAGATCAAATCCACTATCTTGAGACCCACAATGAAATTCTTTAGCCAAAGTTCTTGTGAAGTAGACTCATAACATGCCACGAATTCGGTTTCCATAGTAGTTGTGGTAAGTGATTGTTTCTCACTTATCATTAAATAGCACCTCCATCAAGTGGAAAAATGTATCATGAGGTAATTTTCTGCCCTTCTTACTAACATGCGTAATCCGAATCCGAATATCAATTACTTCTAAGGAATCTAAATGCTGGTAGATTAGCATAAAATCCTTAGTTCCTTGCAAAGAACGCAAGATCTTCTCTGCTGCTATCCAATAGTCCATGCATGGATTGCTTTGATATCTACCCAATATATAATTGCAAACATTAATGTGATCTAGTGCATGCTTAGGCTTTCATTAGACTCCCAGTGATAGATGTATATGAAATGTCCTTCATATGTTCCTTTTTCAAATTATTTTGGAGACATTTGAATGAAAAGTTTTTATCTCCTTTTATCGTATGTGTCAGGGTAGGAGAAAAATATTTCATCCTGGATCTTTTTAATATTTTTTCAGTATAAGCTTTTCGAGACAAACCAAGTACTTTTTGAGATCTGTCTATACGAATTTCAATGCCAATGACATATTTAGCATCTCCCATATCTTTCATTTCAAAATTATTAGAAAGAAACATCTTTGTATCTCAGAACATCCTAAGATTATTACAAGCAAGAAAAATATCATCTACATATAGAACTAGAAAAGCATATTAACTCTCACTTGTCTTAAAATATATACGATTATCAACGATGTTCTCAACAAGATCATATGAAGTTATGGCATTGTTGAACTCAACGTACCATTAATGAGATGCTTGTTTTAATAGATATATAGACGTCCTTAATTTTCAAACTAAATTTTCTAGCCATTATCTGAAGTAAATCTCTCAAGTTGTTGCATGTATACGAGCTCATCCAAGTCTCCCATTAAGAAAAGCAATTTTCACTTCCATTTGGTGCAACTTTAAATGAAAATAAGCTACTAATGTCACAATAATATGTAACGAGCCCTTTTGAGATACACGAGATGGTTTATGCCCACTTTTTGAGTGAAACCTTAAGCCACAAGTATGAGTTTATATTTGTCAATGTTGTCTAATAAATCTTTCTTAAATTTAAAAAGTCATTTGCAACTAATAGATTCCGCTCCTTTGTGAGTAGTTCTATTGTCTCATACTTGGCTTACATTCGTATAATCTATCTCCTCCATCATGGCATTATACCATTCAGTAGAATTAATTCCATCCATGGCTTGTGAAAACGATATTGGGTCCTCTGAAATTCCCGTTGTGAGACCCCTCGTAGTGGAACCTGAATTTATTTGTAAAAACTATTCTTATCCAGTGTCCAAAAAATGTTAATTGAGTACTCCATTGTGTAGAGCTCGTCGAGACCTTTCCAACGAGTCCAAGAACGTAAAAATCCGAATTTGTGTTGGCCCCCATAAAACAAACCATCCCCTCTCCCAAAACGCCCAAATCACATACCAACCACATCCACCCCCCTTGTTGGAGCTTATTGGAGCACGTAGGATCGATGATCTGAAACTGCCACTGCATAGAGAAGGTCGAGGTCATCCTCATGTACGGTTTTGCATCCTCAACGGAGCATGGACGGACCGTTCTTCGTGGTTGAAGAAATCAGGGAAACATGCTCTCTTGAGGTATGATGTTTTCCCTTCCTTTTGTTGCAGGATTCACGTGTTTTAGTCGAACTTATGTCATCTCAAACCTTGTATGGATGTTGTGTTTTCCTTTAACCCATTTCCTTTTGAATATCGCTTCTAGGGCAGGTTGTGATCTTGAACCTCCTAACTAAATTCAGAAGATTAGATCTATAATAACATGTGGTAACCAAATACCGCTCCTACCAAATACTTATCGATAGCTACAAAAGGCATTTTTTTTGGTTTCGTTGGTGTCAATAGATTGAATATTCTATTTAAGGGATGATCTTTTAATAGTCTCATCTAGTTTATGTTGTCTTCCCGTCAGAAAAAATTCTTGATATTCTGTATGTATGATGAATATGTGATTCATCACTCTAAAAGTTGAAAATTGATGTTCATTTCCAAGTAATTAGCTGCATTTAATCATCTATTCTGCATTTTTATCATTCATGCACTTAGAATTAATATCATCATTTTAGTATGCATAATTGCATGAATAAGAAGCCTAAATTCCCTTGTAAATATCACTTGTATAATACCATATTTTCTTCTATTTTTATTTATTTTTCACTAACTCAGACTTGAATAAAATCAACTCTATAGTGTCTATATTACAACACTAATAAATAAAAAATATCAACAAAAATACTAACTTATAAAATTGCCCAATAAAAACCAAACCCTAGTTCGAGACTAGAAGCCTAAAAATGTGAATATCTCTATCATACAGTCCCCTATGGACCCCTACTCACTTTTGAACTAATGTACGCTCAATTATCTACTAAACAAGATCAACTCAAAAGAATCAGAGTTCATATGTGAAAGTTGGGTTTTGGGCCCCTATTGTGTATTGTACATATTGATCTATTTTGACCTTAATATTTTATGTACAAAATAATCCTTTTTGGTTTATTTCTTTTGTATTTATTTTCATTGATTTCTATTTTAATAAATTATGTAAAAATCCAAATAAAAAATGATGCAAAAATCAAAGAAAATAAATCACCTTGAGTATGTATATATAACATGTACATAAGTTCCCTTTATTTTATTTTCTTTATTTTCTTGATTATTAAAACACAAAAATATAGTAAGGTGTAAACATATATTTTTTTATTTTCTATAATTTTATTTTGATCTTTACCTTATTTCAAAATTCCAAAAAAATCTGCAAAACACAAAAATGCGGTATTTTATATCTATAGAGTACCGTTGAAAATACTTTTTATACAGATGATTTATTTTAGTTTTGGATCCTTCATGAAAGTTGTAGATCTCGTCAAGACCAAAAATTTTCATGTTGACTACTTTTTATTTGACTTTGTTTGGTATTTCTTTTTTATTTTTAATTTTTGATATTTTTCTGGGAGCGACACATGGCTGCTCCTAGAGCTACCACGTGTCACCCCCATTTTTATTTTATTTTTATTTTCTTTTTATTTATTACTTACTTATTTATTTATTTTATATTTCTTTTATTATTTATTTTTTTATGTATTTAATTGATTTATTTGTTTATTTATTTTTATTTTATTTATATTATTATTATTTAATTTTTGAAATTTAATTTTAATTTTATTTTTTTAATTTCCATCGCCACGTGACAGCCCCAAGGATGGCCACTTGGTTGCCCCTCTTCTTCCCTATCTCCCTGCACCCGCCCTTGACCGCAACCGCCGCCCCGCCTCTTGCGTCGACATACGGTGCAACCTCCTAGTCCACTCTCTCATCAACCCTACAATCACGCAACCGCAACCTTGCAGTGACCTGGTCGCCCCCTGCCACTTCCTCCTTCCTTGCCCATGACTCCATCCCCTACACTTCCCTATCTCTCTTCACCCACGACCACACCCACACGTCTTGCGGCAACATCCCCCGCACCTCTTGCATTCACCAACGACCCATAAAGGGAGCTTCACCTCCGTCATCACAACCTATCCGCCATTAGCAAGAGCTAGAAGGTCCAACCCCCTCATCCATCTGGTGACAACTAAGGAGAATCGAGGTCGAGCAATGACGACCCCACCCCATTCTCAAGCATGATCCGGCATAGGGCAACACCTCCGTTGCCGTGAGTCTTTAAGCTCGCCAATCTTCTTCGAGTCCTTCACCATCTCGAATAGAGGCGATAGCCAGAGCCCTTCGTTGAGGAGCACAACATCCATGCATACCTCCATGTGATTCCTTCTCTTCTTTCTTCCCCTTCTTCTATCTTCTGTCTTCTTTCCTCTCTTTCCATTGTTCATTCTTCCCATGTTCTCATATTTTTCTTTTCAACTTCCTTCCTTTGTAACCACCTCGACTCCTTACGACTTCATCACCGACCACTATAATCCACTCCGCCTTCATCTTCGAGCTTCACCCACCGTCCACTCTATCGTCTCATGCCTCTGCACTCGTCCCCACATGCTCACTGACCCACCTTCCCCATTTGACCTATCGCACGATGCCTCCTCTACCAGTGGTTGCACCATCGTTCCACTGATGACTCACCACCGACCCACGGTCTTCGCGTTCGATCGCCCTCGACCTGCATCTACACCTACCATCGGCTTGTCGCCCTTGCCATACGTCCTACATGGAGCTCCATACTCTCCTTCGACCTCGAGCACCATGCCTAGGATCTCCCCAACCATTCCCAGCTGAGCTATGCTTCACTCAACTTCTCATGCTTGTTGCGCCATTGCCTCGGCCTCCAGTAGCATCTTCCTCATCGATGACCATCGCCTACAATTGAAAACCACTATCGAGAGTGAGCAGCACCGCGCTTTGCATTGCCTGGAGATGCTTTGGTTTGGGGAAGAACTCAAAGCACATATTACATCTGATTAGAAACGACGCACGCATTTGATCTGTCCGATCTCGCTTGCTTTTCAACCCCGCGATCGAGACACATCAAACACGACATTGAGCCAAGCATCAGCTCCAGAGCATCCCCCGACCACCACCTTGGTTGAGCTGAATCTCCCTCAACGAGTCATTTGGAGGTCTGTCCACAAGCTCGCCTCCCGTTTTTGGCCCAACACATGCACCGCATATGCTTGCTGGGAGTTTTACAACCACATCCCCCTACTTCCAACCAATCACACATGAACCCCCACCAGTTTGAGGAGCACGTGCGTCGCTTCCCCCTCTTGGGGAAATTTGTAGGACAACCCTCGATGATTCCGGTAATTAAAGAAATGCCTCCAGCGCTATTTTGTTTGTTTATATTTATTCTGAATTTGCATTTAAAACCTTGTGTTTGTGTCATATCTTGAACAATCATTGTGCATTAAATTTTTTTCCAAAAATAATAATGCGTGGAACAATTAATTCTCTATCATGTGGATATTTGATTGGATTTTTATGAGCTATGATCAATTTAAATTAATTATTTGAGTGGAAAATTGCATATATTTACCCACTGCATGCTCTTAATTCCATATTAAATTGATTATTACTCCAAAAATTCTCAGAAATCCACGGTAGGTAGATTTAGTTATGCTCTATTTTGTGCCCAAAAATATTGCATCTGCACACATATCAAGGTCGCAATAAATTAAATGATGATTTGAGCGGTAATTTTTAATAGGATGAAGATCAATTATTTTAAGGATCTATTAATTTTCTTGGATACCTCTCACATAGACTTATCTAGGACAATTTTATTTCCAAGAAATAAATTAGTTTCCTTTAGTATAATTAATTTACAAAAAAATCATCCTACATGCATATTTAATTCATAATAAATTTATTTTGCATCAAAAAATTCTAAAAAAAGTTATAGTGCTTCATCATATTTCACATTCTTGCCAAGTTTTAGGATTTTTGGATATCCTTTGATCAAAATGACATTTAGTCCCTATGTTGCTCGAACTTGTATGGCATTTTTATTTCATACAAAAATTTAAAAATTCCTCTATGAAAACCTAGGTTCTAGATCGAATATTAACCAACCTAAGGAGATAGTGGACTCCCTAAGTTCAACATTTGGCTTGCCCAAGTAAAATAAAAATTTCACCACTCATTTTAATTGAGAAATTAATTAAGTGGTTTTTTTATTAATCCTAAGTGCCAAAATACTACAACAATTTGACAAAATTAATTAGGATATTTAGCGGTTTGTCAAATGGCACTGTTGCCAGGGAGGCACGGCTTAGGTTAATTATTAGAAAATTTAGCTCTTAGATTTTCCACCCCCAGGTAGTCTGACCTCTGGTTTTTCTTGTAATGATCACTATATTGATTTGCCTACATTTTTTATTTAGTTTCCTTTATTTTATTTTATTTCTATATCTCTTTCACTACCCTCTTATTTTTCGTGCGAGGGACTCGACGCGACGGAGCGTTTTCTTGGGTGGACGAGCATCTCAAGAGCATCGGAGGCTGGTTTTTTCAGGGGATTAAACCGACTGAAAGAATTGCATAAAAATTTTGATCGAGTCGATTTGTGAGAGAGTGTAGAGTCTTAGGATTTATTTTCTGCAATTATTTGATTTTTGTTATTAATTTCTAACAATTTAGGTAATTACACATTTTCAGCAGATTCCATTTGGGATCTCACGTGTGTACTCGAACTTTGACATTCATCTACTATTTGTGGTGTGTCAAGACTTGTTTCACTCTCTGGTGAGGATGGGTCTCGACTTGAGTGGTTCGTAGGGTAGACCTGCACTCGCAACTCTTAGAGAATTTTTATTAGATTATTATATTGCTTGTTCTCCTACTCTATTAAGACCACACTTCACATAACAAGACGCACCTTAAATCGTTCAATTTAGCCAAATTCAAATCCAATTCTTCCAAACTAATAGACTTTTCTGCAAGGATCGGTTTTTATCGGCTTGCATTTTATTTAAAATAATTTTCAATTATCTGTTTGCATCCCACGTGAAGATTGCATTTCATATAGAAGAAGCTCCAGGTGAATTTTGAAAATGAAGGTGCGCACGAACTGAGGCGCGGATCAACGAAATTATTATCGAGTGATCGAGAGGTTTGTTCAGGCGATCAAATCCATGAAGGAATCGGGAAGGAATAATGAAAGGATCAGCCAAAATAAAGATGGGAAATAGGTCCAACGAAGATGTTTTATCGGGTAGATGGGTTGAGGAGGAGCTGACTCAGATCCTCCAATCAGAACGTGGATACCGTACAAGACAAAATACACCAAATGACAAAAAAGAGAAAAATGTAAATAAATAAAAATAAAAAATGCATTTAGATAAAAAATAAAAAATTGTTAATGAATAAATGATCTTAATATGGTGATTTTTAATGAATTAAATAAATTATATTAATAGGTTAAAAGAAATAATCACCTTTATTCATAGGTATATATGCCTATATATACAACACATATATTTTAATAATTTATTTTTATAAATAATTATATAATTTAATATTTTATTTATTTACATATTTTCAAGGATCTTAAATATACTTTATATATATTTATGAAATGAATAATTAAGTTATATAAATAGGTATAGTTACAATGTAAACATAGTGGCATATACACAATATATACAGTGAATTTTGTTTTTGTATATTTTGATTTTTTAATTTTTACTTGCATTTTATTATGATAAAATACAGTATTTTTAAATATTTAAAATACAATATGAACAAATATGTACATACAATAGATAAAATAATATATTTACACAATATATAATATGGGTACAATATACAATACAATTCAAAAAGCCAAAATTACATCTTAACTCCGATTTTATCGAAACCACTTTCATTTTGAAGCTTATTTTATTTAGAGTACAATAAAAGTTAGTTTGTTTTATTTTGAGTTTTTATGGAGAAGATAAGAGTCTGGGAAGTTTAGCTTTGCAACTTTTTTCAAAGTGTCATTATTTACACTATGTACAATGAATCTTCTTGCATTCATTTTTAATATTTACAATTTTTTATATACAACTTCCAAGAATAAAAAAAATTATTTGAGATGAATTGAGTCATAAATAAAATAGAATAAAGAATTTATATAGAAAATAATGGTCTATGTGCAATGATGAATGATGAATGGAATTTGATTTTCTTTATTTTTAAACAAGAGACCTTGTCTCTCCCTACTTTATTCCTTGTCGATCAGGTCAAGTCTTTACCTTCTCTTGGGGTCAAAGTCAGCCTGTACTTATTACATATATATAGTCTTCATTTTCTTTATTTTTCCTTTATTTCGTTCTTTATTTATTTCGTTAAAAATAATGGGTTTTATACAATATTTACAAAAGAATAAGAAATAAAAAAAAGCAAAGATTTATTAGTAGTTATAGGTATTTAAGAATGGATTTTAAGCTAAAATAAATGAATACAGATGATGAAAGGCATATTCATCATCCCCCAATAATTTTCCTTTGCTAGTCCCTTAGCAAACACTTATTAGAAAAATAAGTGACTAAAAGAAAAGGGATATTTACACCCATAACCTTGAGTAATTTCGTAATTACCCCAGAAACCCTCGATAATCACAAATTACATCCAAAACTCCAAATAACTGCTCCATTTTACACCCATAACCTTCCGCTAGTTTAGTCCATTAACTCAACCAAATGGTTGGGTTAATCTAACTAAAGGATGATATAATGGTTGAGACTAATAAAAAAGAAGAAGAAGAGGATGAGGTCGCCTTCCAGGGGGCTCGACCTGGCTGGAGGAGGTGGGCAGTGGGGGATCGATCTGGAGGAGGGATTGTCAGGAGGTGGGCAGTCGACAAGGAGCGGAGGATTTCAACAAGGAGTCCGAGGAGTAGGAGCTGTGCGCGCTCCTCGATGGTGGGGCTCGAGGGGAAGGAGCGGCTTTCGACGAGGAGCAGGAGCTGGGCACGAGCCTCCTCGGCAGTGGGTCTCGGGGACCGGGGGGGAGGGGTGCTTCCAAGAAGTACTCGGTGGGGGTGGGTCAGGAGCTGGGCGCAGGAGGACTCCTCAGTGATTGGGCTCGAGGGCGGGTGGGGAGGGGCCCGAGCAGGGGCTGGGGGGCTCGAGTAGGGGCGAGGTAGGGGGCTCCTATGAGCTGGGCGCAGGGGGGTTCCTCGGCGGTGGGGCGAGCTATGCGCGCGGGGGGGGGGGGAGGGGGGGGCTCCTCAGCGGTGAGGCTTTAACGAGGAGTGGGGGCGATAGGTCTCGAGGAGCAGAATCTGGGTGCGAACATCCTCGGGAGTGGGTTTCGGGGGGGGGGGGGGTTGTCGGGGGGCAAGAGATGGGTGGCTCGAGCAGGGGCGGGCGAGGAAGGGGCCGAACAAGGGGGGCAGGAGCTGGCCGCGGGGTGACTCCTCGGTGGTTGGGCTCAAGGGCGGGGGGGGGGGGGGCTCCAAGGAGCTGGGTGCAGGGTGTTCCTCGATGATGGGGCGAGCTGTGCACGCGGGGGGGGGGGGGGGGTGTTAGGAGCTGCGCAGCTCGAGCAGGGGCGGGCAGAGAGGGGTCAAGCAGGGGACCAGGGGGGTCAGGAGCTAGGCAGCTCGAGTAGGGGAGGGTGGGGAGGGGGGCTGAGTAGGGGACGGGGTGGGGGGGAGGGGTGTGCAGCTGGCCAGGGGCGGGTAGGGAGGCGGCCAAGCAGGGGTCGGGGGGAGGGGGCTCGAGCAGGGGGGGCTCCGAGGAGCTGGGCGCAGGTGGTTCCTCGATGATGGGGGCACGAGGGGGGCTCCGAGAAGCTGGGTGTGGTGGGGCTCCTCGGCGGCGGGGCTCGAGAGCGGGAGGTAGAGGCGCAGCTTGTCGGGGACGAGTGCGAGGCCCGAGGCTTGCAGGGGGAGGAGAGACATCATTTTGTTTGGCCTTTATGTTATAAATATGATGTGTTTAGAAGGGTAAAATGGTCAACATATAACTTTTTTCGTTAGAGTTAACGGAGAATTAGAA